>OZ026597.1:44334282-44363282 GCA_964020085.1 Micromussa lordhowensis
AAGGCCAACGCTCTTCACGGCTAATTACAGCAGGTTACGGCTGGCATAGACATCAGTGGGTTAACATTGTTCAGTGATGTTGTTTCAAAGCTAAGTAGATTATTCCACGTAGATGCATTGATTGGACATTGTGCTATAAACAGTCTTTGATCTTACTGTGTTACACTGTGGCACAGAAGGGTTTCAACAATAAACTATAATCGAACAGTATATTAGAACCTGTTTAGAGTGGACACCCTGTATTTTAAGCAGACACTAGTGAGTGTCCCAAGGGACTGTCTGCTTAATAAAGGTTTCACTGTACATAGTTTACTGAATTTGTCATCAGATCATCCATAATGAGAATCAAGATGGGTTTTCGCCTACCGGTAATTCTGCGAGGCACATTAACCAAAATAACTTGATGTTTACTTATTCCCAATGAGCCAGCCATTCTTACATACGATGAAAACAAACTTCTATATTAGGTGGTTGTATCAGCCTTTTGGGAATTGAGGGACAAATTAAAGACACTCAACAAATTTTCAATTTTGTCCTGAAAGCCTCAGAGCCATGTTAGAATGTTGATATAGTGAACATGGCCTGTTACACTGTTCTTAAATTGTGACCAACAGTTCATAATTAACCACTGAAAGTGATATCAGCTACACCAACATTTACAAAGAGACTGCTGGGAGGTTACAGTAGTGAGTGCACTAGCCTCCCAACCATGTGGCTGAATTTGAATCCTGGATCTGGCTAGCTTGCATGACATGCGTTCAAATTAAAGGGGAGAGTCAGGGAGAAACTACATGTAGATGTGCAAAGCATGATCAGAGGTGCCTATTACATGTATTTCTATATACTTATTTTAGTGGTTTTAATTACCGGTATATATTTATGTGGCTAGGCACCCTGCTTTTGGTTCTAACTTGTAATTTACTTATTAAGAAAAAGGCTTGTCAAATTTGGGAATATAACATTGCCTTGTGACATCGTAATCTAAAGAGAACAAAAGGGATGCCCCTCATTCAACTGTTTTCCATTTTATTCGTTTTTTAAGTGTCATTTTCTATTTTTGAACATAGATGGTACTCCTACAGGCTGGAAAACTTGAAGAGGATCTCTAGGACCTGGGACTGTGAAGGGCAGAAGACCTATCAAAGCAAACAGATGTACATGTAATAAAAAAATCAGTAGATGAAACCTGGGGGGGGGGGAAATCCCACATTTTACCCTGTAACCCTTTTTACCCATTGTTGCCTGTCACAATTTTTCTGCTCAGCAACCTGAAAGGTACCGCAAAAGCTCCTGCTGTGGACCTTGTGAGGCTGAACACCTTAAGAAGTACCATGAGCACCCCCTCCCATCTTGATATAGGACCCCCCCCCCCCCTGTGAATAAAACATGCACGATCTTATAAAGCTTAGATAAACTTTTGTAGTTATACCTTTATCTTGAGCTTCCTGAACTGCTTTTATGAGAAGTTTTTGCTTCTTTTGACATACACCTGAGATAAAGAGTGCACGAAAGGCTGAGAACTACAATCATTATGGTGAGGGTTGTCCAAATTTGTGACAGGAATGTGAAGTGATTTCTAGCTATTAAATACTATAAAACACAAAACAATGCAAAACACAGAAAAATACAACAATGACATTAAAAGGATTGATCCAGCCTATATCAAACTAGTATGGCAAAGGGAAGGAATCGTTGTTATCTCTAAGAAGTGTGAAATATTTACTTTCAATAGTTATTTGACACAAAAACCAACAACTAGTGTAGTTCAATTTTTTTTACTGTCTTATCTGACATCAACATTGGACCCACCATAGCAACACTTTGTCAAGCCAATAAGTAACGAGAATATAGAGAATTGTATATTGCCTTGATCTAAGATTAAAGTTACGGAATAAACACTGCACTGAATGGCAAAATACTATCTCTCATACTTGCTCTCTTGAGCAGTAAAATAAATGTTACCTGTTTTAATTGTTTCAAGTATCATTCCAGTATGGGGACACATAAACTGAGACAACAGACCAACATCCTGAAAGGAAGTGAACGACTCAGACATACTTTCACTTGAGACTTCTCATGAGAGTCACATGACCACCTACCCCAGGGGTATAAAAAGTCAAACAAATTTTACCAATTCTAAACAAAACCCTGGCATAGTAATAAATTATATATACGACACTAATAAGGTGGCTAAAAAACTGTCTCCAGCGGTTAGATTTTGATGTGTCATTATAACCACTCTCGACACTTGCTACAATCATGGTATCAAAAAACTGCCCAATCATTGGTGAACATGTTGTTATCATTTTCATGACACAATTTATTACCATAGCAACCGTATCATCTCAGAGATAAAAACCTAAAAAAATCAAAATCTGGGAGATTGCCAATTTTGTTCTAAGTAGAGATCTGCCAATTAAATCTCAAAAATGCTTCAAATAGCCAAAATTTTCCACTAAAAATCGGCCAAATTATGCGCTTTTATTCATTATTTCCAGAAGATTTGGTGACCCATAAGGGAGAGCGGGAGATTCGGTCTGTATCCGGGAGATTCCCGGATAATCCAGAAGAGTTGGCATAGATGTCATCTGCTAAAACATCCTTGATTACAGCTTTAGGGGCTTACAATTCAAAAACATCACAGTGAAAGTTTTTATACTATCAAATTTTAATAAGCATGTTTAGATGCAACTTTTGACAAAGTTTAAAAACTTGGTACATAGGGTTCAGAGCCACCTTAAAGTTTTAAAAATTTAAGGTGGCTCTGAACCTAATGTACAGATTATAATAATGTCACTCACTGTGTAAACCAACTCATAATTTTTCTTTACAATCAGTCGACATATTGGACAGGGATTACTGGAAACGGTGGTTCCTTTCTAGAATGGAAGTCAATATCAGTGAAGTACAAGTAAATTACAGAAATTTACATTGATATTAATCAATCACATTATGACATGTAATCTCAAACTTAGACCTCTCATGGCCAAGCGGAAGGAGAGAATGAGATCTCACTTTTCAGCGTCGAAACGAGTGAGATCTGGGAAGGAGACTATATGACAGAAAGAACAACTTTATCCAGGGAACAGATTAATAAAATTCATACAATTTTAAAGAGTACTCAGAAAAAAACGTAATGGAAAGCTAGTGTCCAGATCACATAGTTCCTAAAATCAAATCAAAATACTAAACAGCACTTTCCCTGAGAGAAGTGAAACAATGAATGGTTATGTTAACAGCCTTGATTCAATTCAACCTGCCTTTTTTGATGTACAACTTCAAGCTACTGTTTAACAATAATCAACCAACTGAACGATCAATAAGCTTAGTAATACCGGTACTGTTTTTTATAAAAAGTCCATAACACCAGTATTAACACTACAGACCTTGAATGTTAACCTGTGTTGTGAAAAAAATAGACAAAAAATTTAATAAATTAAAACAATTTGTCACATGCAACAAGTTATACAAATGAATGAGTTTTACTTACAAAACAAGTCCGACGAGTTTTCTGAAAAAGAAAGCAAAAAATATTCATCCTTGTAGCACCAACAATAGTCAGTAGAAATCAGTGCACTACAGTGTACATCTAAAACAGATTAATCAATGCCAAAGATCTGACACTTAAGACACATTCACAGTGTGAAGTGCTCCTTACCCAGGAGTATAAACTGATGTAGGTACATGTCTGGCAACCTAGAGTAATCATAATAATTGATTATAATAATATTATCAACTGATAAACTGAAAATTGAGCAATTACCTGGGGTGGAAACTGACCCTTAAAGTTCCTTCTGTAATTTGTCCAGATTGGTTTTCCATCTTAACAGAATTAAAATAATAAATTAAAATTAATATTTAGATATGTTACATGGAATTCAAAGTTTCTTTGAAACCTATCAGTTCCTAATGAGATAGAGTTCCTTAGTTTAAATTTTATTATACATCTTTGGTTCCTTAATTTACAGGCTAAATTAGCACAACAAAGCAGGAGCTTCCTGATAGAATCATGTGCAAAATCGTGCAGGGCCAGGTTGTTCAAAGCCCGAATAAGTTAACACAGGATAAGCGAGAATTTTAATTCGAGTATTGTAACTTTTCGTTGAGGTTTTCTGTTTCTATTGTTTGCCCTTCAGTTTTGAGCTTGAATAATCTCAACCTACACAAAACATTATCAGTGAAAAACATTTTTATAGAAGAAAAATTACTACTTTGGTTAACTTTTAATCCTGGGTTAGCGTTAAAAAGCTTTCGAAAAACACGGCCCAGAACTGTAAAGGGTGGGTAGCATTTCATTTAGCATAACAATACATGGGTGATTTGTCTTTGTATGCATACCGACAAGACCTGACAAAAATTTACCACTACAGAAATAATTACATGAGAAAGATTTATTTCCTTCACATTTAAATCAGCCGTTTTAGCAGTCTAATTTCACCAATGACAGTTTGCAGTATTGTTCAGATAGTTCTCTTGCTTTTGAAACATTTCTATGGTGCATGTCTGTGTTCAAAGAAGTCTCAACAGTTTTTACAATGACCTCTGTGGGTCTTGATATTCTTCCAAGGAAGTCTCAAAGAAAAACAGTCCTGAAAGTCTTTTTGAGAAAATTGCTGGGTTTTCCTTTGTTGTCTGTCAGCCTGAGAGATTTGATGTGAGTAAAACATGAAGCCATTGAACAAAGTTAAAACTGGCAAAATAAGATAAATTGGTTTGCTGTGTTTAATGTTACCAGTCAAGCATGATACAAGGTGTGCCAATTATGTGTCAAGCAGTTTCAGATGCAAAATCGCATTGTTTTGTTTTTCTCATAATTCCATAATGGATATAAGAGAGAGTTTTACCGGCATTAAAGAAGAAAAACGCAAAGACCAGAGTTTTGAAAAGAAATGGCCTGCTGAAGAAGGTGCAAGTCTAAAATCTCCACCACCAAAGCAGTGTAACAAAATATCTTAATCATGTTGCATTTCACAACAATTGTTGCTTTATTATTGGAACTGGTTTAAGTACAATGATCAATAAATGTAAAATACCACCATTAGGTATTAAAGAGAGTTGCTTGCTTTGTGCTTTCAATTAAGTAATTATGCTGTTTATTGGACCTAACCAGCATCAATACTTGGCTAGCAAACAGTTTTTTTTGGCTCGTAACATCTAAGTTGTCACTAGCCACTAGGCTAGTAAGTTGAAAATTTATTGCCAAGCCCTGCTGAAGGTACACAAATAAAGCCTTTTCAATTGACAGTTTCTTATGATATTTGGTGAAAGAAAAATAGTTATTAGCTGCACTCTGGTTGAATGTTCTGTGAGAGTGATGATACTGATGAAACAGGGAAAAGTAGACAGGGGTACATATCCAGGTAAGCTTATGACTGAAAAAATTGTTTTGTAAACACGTACATGTAGATGTGCCTATAAGCAGGAGCGGGGGCTGCTTGTACACAGAAGGGAAGGACTTGTAACTGGAATTTGATATTAATGTCAGTAGTAATAACTGAATGAGCAAAAACAAGTATGGAAATGGGTCCTTAAAGCTCTACTTTATACTGCAATCAGAAATGACATATTTTGTAACTCACCTGGCCAGAAAACTTGAAAGTGTTCCAGTGTCAACCTATATGAAATACACAATTAACTGACTATGATTGGCAGCTGAGGTTACTACATGTAGATTCAGTGCAATAACATCTACTGAGTTGAGCTTGACAATTTATTAACAGACACCATAGTTGTGTAAGCATCACTAACAACAAACAAGTTGAGATTTCAATGTTTTGTACCAGACATTTGATTGGTTAGATTTGAAAATGTTGGAATCTATTGTTTCAGTTCTGCCATCTGATTGGTTTTCATTGTCTGGGTGACCTGGTTTCAGTAAACACACTGTAGCTAGCCTTGTGACCAGTGATTCAGGCTGCAACATGTTTGATCAATTTAATACTGTCAATTATATGTAGAGTATGTTACATGTTTATCAGACTCAGTGGTAAATGTGAGCCGGTACATTCACACAGTTACCAGCCATTGATTCACGTAAAGAGATATATAATGTACATGTAACTATCCTTGCCTACTTTGCTGTCAAAGGTGGAATGTTTGTCATGCAATACTGTAAAAATGTACAGTGGTAAGTTCTCGCCTGACTGTACTTAAGCAGTATGAAATACTATAGTTTCTTACTTATCATAATCAATAGAATCTTGATCAATGAATCCATCATCAATTAATTTAGCAAGTGTCTTACGGGTTGATTGTTCCATCCACTGTTCTTTTCCTGAGTGCAAATTAATAAATAAATATCAAGACATGATTGATTATCACAGTTATGCACCCAACTTAATAAGTAGTTGGGAAATTAAAGTACGAAAACAATTCAGGCCTGAACGGGATTCGAGCCCATGATTCTGTGCTACCAGTGCAGTGCTCTACGAACTGAGCTGTCAAGCTATCCGGGAGCTGGTCAGTATGTGAGTTTGTAATATACCTGTAGATGATGAATAGAAATGAATATATGAAAGATCATATATTTGAACTGCAGAGAAAGATATCAAGACATGATTAATCATCGCAGTAATGCACACAACTTATTTAAGCAGTTGTGAAATCAAAGCCTGAAAAAAATTCAGGCCTGCACAGGATTCTAACCCATGACCTCTGCGATACCGGTGCAGTGCTCTACCAACAGGGCTTTCAAGCCATCAGGAAGCTGGTCAGTATGTGTGTTCATAATCCCTTAGATGGTAAAGAATACAAATGAATATATGAAAGATCACATATTTGAACTGTGGAGAAAGATATCAAGACATGAATATGTGACTGTGTGACTGTGTAACCATCTTGTACATAGGATTTATGAGAGAATTAAGGACTCAAAAGGAACTTTTATAAAAGAAAACAGAGCTTAAAAAAATGTATGAACTCACTGGAGGGGTGGGGTTAAACAAGCAAACTTCTATGTGAGGGAGTTACAGTATATAAGTGGATATTTCCTGGAACAACAAATGTTTTCATTCACGTCTGTGGAACAGAACTTAACTACCAGTGATAATACAGGGGTTTCATAAAATGTTTTCAGCAGGAAGGCAACTAGTTTTCACAGGCCGGCAAAAGCCTTTGAAGGAAACTTCTTTATAAGAAAAACCTTTCTTTTCTAGATGGTCAAATTAAACCAGGCGAGTAAAATCATTGTTACAACCAATCAATTTGCCTGTTGCCAGGCCCTTACAGAACTCTTGTAATATTTCCTCATTACATAATGATCTGGTGAATTATTTGAGTCCTAGTGAAACTGTTAACCAAAGGAAATTTCCTAGTTCAAAAGCCCTCTGTTGGAGAACTGTTTAATACCTACTTAAAGCCAAAAAGACACACTTACAATTTACATGTACATGTAAGAAAATATATTAAAGATGATTTCCAGTCCGCACTGCGCAGTCTTAGCACCCTAACGTTTATAAACATTAGAAGTTCCCACTCGATGGAATGTGAATCAATGTTAATTGGTACGAACCACATACCTTATCTTCGAGGCCTTTCAAATTCTTTTTCGATCAGCGCCATTGATTTTTACAACTGCATAGTTGTTTTATCACGTGATACAAGAAAGAACAAAGCTTAAACCTTTCACTGCTTCACATCCATAAATGGCAGTTGTTTTGAAAGTGTGAATTTACTTCATGTAAGTAGTTGCAAAATGGTTACATTTTGTGATGTCTTACATGAAACAAAACAAAAAACGCAAACAAACTCTTGAGAGTACGCAGTACGAACTGGAAATCATCATCTTCATCCAGTTTATGGATTGATTACAAAAATAGGGATGTGCTCATTTTAGGCATTAAACTAAACAGGTAATGAAATATGAAATGTCACAGTCTATCTGCATCCAATTATAGATCAAGAGGAAAACTATGACATTCCACTACATAAAAAACTTGTATATAATCACAAGGTTGTATTAAATGTTATGAGTTGGAAGTTAACAACCTCATCACTTTAGTTTCATTTATTTAACAGAATCGTTGAATGAACTTTACCATGCTGTATGCTTTTGAGAAGTTCAACCATAACAGGACTGACGACCCTGCTTGATAACATGTTTGAAAGCTTTCGACATGTAGGACGACTTGCTCCTGTAAAACAGTAACAGTTTATATATTATTTAAAGGGAGTGATAATTTCCAATTTCTCCTAACATTCAGGCAAAAATAAAGATCATAATCTTTATGTACTATCTATGAAAAAGTGTAAACTTACAACTTTGAAAAAAACTTAAATTTTATCATATATATTTAGCAACAATCAGTTATCAACCTCTACAATGCTACATGTAGATCCTACTGTGTCAGCCTTTCCTATATTTGGCCAAGGTAAACTTTCAACATATAGTTTTCTTCATCAGGTCAGGTTTTGTTCATGAACTGCACAGATTTTGTCTATGAACCCTATGAATTGATTTTGTTTCATTCCTCTGACATGGACATTTTTGTCTTGTTAATCCAATGTGCAATTCGAATATTCTGCCGCTGTGGTTCACATGTACCAATATGCATATTACTTCAGTTGGTACTGCACTGACAGCCATCTCTCTACAATGACCACCTTTCTGCCACTGACAGCATTTCTTTTTTTCTCTATACATGTAGATTTAGATTATATGATACCACTCTAACTCTAATGTCTCTACCACAGCCAACTCTCCACAAAAGCAGTGGTCAGTAAACTACATCCAAACCGTCAATTGAAATAATCTCTACATAACGGCTACTTAATCAATGCAACCATGTGCACAAAATTCCAGGTTTCTTAGTGTACAGTAGTCTATGCTATATTGACAGGATTCATACAGCAACTCAAGGACTTTTCAAGAATCAAAGTTACAGTATCATACTTTTTAGGAAACCAGACAAAATCTAATTATAATTTTACAAGTAATAAAAAAAAAGAGAAATCAACACAGGCAACTTCCAAATTAAAGTGCCTATAACCCCAAAAACGTTTTTTCGTTTCGTGAAATCTTTGCATGGAATTAGGAAAAATGCCGCCAAAATTTTTGCAATCGGTTAAAACCCGAATTTTTTATGAATTTTTAAAGATCGTAAAAAGCGCACTTTTTCAAAACACGACCGAGCAGCAGAATCGCTTAAAGAAGTCTGGGTATAGCGCGATTTGTGATGTCATTCCAGGCCTTTAATCGCCTTCTTGTTTACGACAGAGAAAGAAAGACGCTTTGGAAAGTCCGGAAACTTGTGTACACAACGCTCAAAGCTCGCAAGTCGAACCTGTGGCGAAACGTCGTAGAAAAAGCAGGGAGCAGGCCACTTTTTCAACCGTTGTACTGATTGCTACAGAAGCAAGACCGCAAGCAGCAGTTCATGTATCGGAGCCACTTCATGCGTAGGCATCTTCTGGTTCATATGACATCATCTTTGTTGTCTTCTTGTTCGCTCGCGTTTGATCACACCTCGACTTCTAAGTCGTACTCTACCTCCGTTTCTGCGGCCTCGGAATTCCAAGCTTGAATCAAGCTAGTATCGCTGGACGACATTCTCAATTGATGTGATTATTACGTATTTTTTGAGTTGAATAAACGTTCTTTCAACAAAATACTGAACGCTGAAAACACCGAACCCGTAATACAAGGACAATAACCGAAGCGATGCGAGCAAAGGCCTGGAATGACGTCACTAGTCCCATTCTCCGGTTTGCTCGGTCGTGCTACAAAGAACGCTCACTTTAAAAATTCATAAAAAATTCAGGTTTTAATCAATTGCAAAAATTTTTGCGGCATTTTTCCTAATTCCATACAAAGATTTCAGGAAACGAAAAAATTTTTTTGGGGTTATAGGCACTTTAACAGGTAATTAGGGCCACACGTTTTTGCCCCATCTCATTTTGTGCAAGATCATGAGTATAAAACATACGGAAAAGACCTGGCTTTGCCTTATGATTTCTACTTGCATTTACTACTGCTACCGCAGTGCCGAAGTGCCGTAGTCGTTGAATAATTAAGTCGAAGTTAGGTAAACTACTGCTACCGCAGTGCCGCGGTCCCGAAGTCGATGAATAATTAAATCCAAGTTAGGTAAACTACTGCTACCGCAGTGCCGCAGTCCCGCAGTGGATGAAAGAACGAGGTATATTCGTGGTTTTTATATACAGTTTATTATGTAAATTATGTCGACTGCGGGACTGCGGTAGCAGCATTTAAGAATTCCAAAAAGTGGGCCGGGTATTCTGCTTAACATGTAAGCATTGCTTTGCCTCTCATGAAATGTGAGTCGATGAGTTGGGAGACGGAAAAAAATATCGATAGAAAATAAAAGATCTGTTCCATCGTACCTGTGACAAAAGAACGTCGCACGAGCCATGACTGATGACCTGAGCCACAACTGTGTAAAGTTCTGGCCTGTAAACAACATTTCAACAGATTTTGGTGAAGGGTCTTTCCAAAACTACTGTACGAAGCCATGGTAAGCTCCCTTGGTAAAAGTGAAGCCACCATTTTGATTACCCAGTCTTGTTTGCTGTCGATTTGATTGATGGGAAACTGACCAATCAAAAGGTAGAGCCATTGTATGACTCTTATACGTCCATCGTCCTTTTGGGGTGGGGTAAGAGTCCAAGTTAAAATTTGGTAAGCCATGTTGTTTGGAAAATTCTCGCCCGAAATTTGCGCTGTTTTCCTCCTCACAAGTACGATATGAAGTGGAAATTTCGATGTGGTAACGATCTTAGACTAATGGTGTTCTTTTTTCTATAATTTTCAGGGTGAAGTCATGCAATTTTGAAGAGGAAACGATCAACAGACTGTTTGAAGTTGAGCGGCCATGTGAAATGGCCGCTCAAAGTACTAAGTTTGCGTGTTATGCGTCATATTAAGTTGCCCCAAAAATCTTTTTAAAACACTTGCACACGCCTAAAACGTGCATATATTGACGAAAGAAAGTTCTTTGAGGAAAGTGTTATCGAAGTGAAGCTGTGCCCAAGAGTAAGTTGGTTGAATTGAACCTTTCTGTTTCACATATCGTATGAAACCACCTTCCACGTTGCTGCAAATAAAGCGGTCTTCGCGCGGTGGTTAAAGATGAATTGCCTCCTTTCTTCTTTCTTTCTCACTTAATCTAGCAGAGCCTTGGTGGTCTGAAATAAGCAGTCTGAAATAAAGACTGTCAAAGAAAGGAAAAATCTGAAAAAGACGATGAAAGAAACGCGATGAAGAAAATTCGTGACGCGCTAACGCACGCGATTCATACTATAAAGATAAATTTAAGTTTAGGGTTATATTGGGAAATCAAAAAGTCCTGGCACTTGTTTAGGGAGATTTTTCCTTAACTTTTAAGTTGTAATACGGCCATTTGGACATCCCAATATTACAGCCTTTATTGAAGTTTGTGTTGGTAACCAACAGTCGTAAATAACCTTAAAACGTTTAAGCTTGTACTCGATGAAATTATCGTGGGTGATGTTGAGTTTTAATTTCATATTATTGCTTTTGTGGAACGTTGGGGCATTAAATTTTCCTTTGTGTAAGAATTTTCTAACAACAGTTCTTCGATAAACGCCTTAGAAACGAGATGCAAAGAGGCGTGAATAGAAGTAGGAAAAGCTACCAACACGCGAAGCGATTCCTTAACGTGGTTATTAATATTCATGAAGAATGATTTTAGAAAGTGAACTTCTAAAAATTATTGAAAATGGCCTCAAGTTATTAAGTTTGTGGGTTAAATTAACAAAAGTGCAAATGTGAAATAGATAAATTGTACTTATTCCTCATGGAATATTCTTGAATGTATAAAAAGTAGAAAAGATGCCTAGAAAAGCTCTTTTTAAATTGATTATGTCTAGGACCTGTGACTGCACAGATCAGAAATTTTTTCTTCACTTCCTGGGTGGTGGTTAAAAAATCTACTGGAATGAGGAAATGACCATTTGAAACTTGTTTATTTCACAAATTAGTTAGTCTGGGTTTGCATTTCACTAAAATTACAAATTACCTGCTCACACAACTAACAAATATTAATAGTAACTGTACTTGGTAAAGAGAGAGAAAGTAAAACCAAAATTTCTTTTGGCTAAGAGTTGCTGTGGCTGCATGTGGTAAAATGAAGTTTAAATTTACATAATTTCTTGCATTCTTATAAGCATTGGTTTCAAATTATGCTTTTGTGTTCTGTGAATGTAAAATAGTTTTTGCAATGAAATGCAATAATGTTGTGCAAGCTGACACTCAGTCCACATGGTCATATCAATCAGTAGGGTTTGTTTCATATGTACATGTTTACCAATGGTTAAAATCAGAAGTGTAGTATACTTTCTCTATTTGTCGTACATCTACCAGTGTGGATAATCAGGCATCAGTTTCATAACTGAGCTCAGTAAGTGATTAAATTTTGATCATTACCCATATTAAATAGCTACCCTACTATAAAAACAAAGCTGAAAATAACATTTACTCAAGCCTTTTCTTTCCTTCAAGATTTTAACCATTTTAATTAAGTTTGATTTATGTCCTGCTGTGGAACTTAAAATCTTAAAAATGAGAAAGAGTAAAAATGAATTTACTTCCCTAGTATCGTGTTCAAAATGACAGCACATAAAAATAAATCTATGTTGTAACTTCTGGTAGATAACTTCTGAAATCATTTTGTTTGTGAGACGATGAGTGACTTGCCTTGTCACTAATGTATGGAATTTATTTTTGTTTTATTGCTTTTTAAAGTGAACATTCGCCACTTATGTGTAGGATGGTTGTATGTAACTCCCGAGAAAGCTTCTAATGTTGATGACATATTTGATCTGATATAAGACATAACTAGAAGTTGTTGAGTGAAAGTGCTAAATAACTATCAACAAATCAACAGGAAATATTTTAAATAGAGTATCGCTAATGCGACCTCAATGCTTTGCTGAAACAGGCTTGGTGTATTTGGAAGCAGAATGCATGTATTATATATTCAGCTTCTTCCTTGAAATATTAGCTCAGAGAAGTTTAATTTTTCCAGTTATTACTGTTAACAACTGATTTGAATTGTTTCTTCAGGTAAATGACTGATGTAAAAAAGTAAAGCCCAAAAGATAAGAATTAAAAAAGAAACATGGTAAGAAAATAAACAGTAGTCTAACAAAAGATTAATAAAGTGCTCTTTCCCATATGAAGGATATGAAAAAGAGCTGAAAGAATATTTTACCAATAAGTAGAGAGGAGTATCTTTGTCATGGTGACTGGAATGGGTCTTCGCCTTTACAGTCTCTTGTAGTGTTTTTAAAGACTTGGCGGGGATTAATATTGTACACAGTTATATTGTTCATTTTTGTTCTTTTAGGTTAGAATCAAAGGAGATTAACTTGCCATTTGTATGAAAAACTTGTTTTGTTTCAGAGCATTTTGATTGGGATTTGCTTTATTTTATGTCTGTAAAAATACTGCTGACTATAAATACATAAATTTATACTTAGTTGTAAGTGAAAAAAGAACTATTTAATCAGGGTATCACTCCCTGCCACTAGATGGATTTGTGTTTTGTGGTCCCAGATTCAACTTCTCCATGCTTTGTAAATAGCCAGCTGGTCAGCCTCCCACCAGTTGGGATTTTTAACACATGAGTTTCTGTTCAATTTGTAATACTTGTTTGCTTGTTTCATTGTCCACAGTTAGTACAGCAGTGCTAAACACTTTGACACTCAAATGAAGGGATTTATTTTATTGATCTGTTTTCTTGTTACAGAACACATCAGGTGGTGAACCACGCACTTTGCTTAATGCTCTCAAACCAATGCTAGGATCTCTAGGAGACATTAAGACACCGCAAGAAGTTGTGCGTGTAGTAAGGTACATAACAACCCACATCTGTAGTCAGTACAGCATAAATGCTCCTACTGTATTAAGATTACTACATTTTTACTCCATGAACATGGAGTATTCTTTGATTTCTCTTGGTACTAACGTTTAAGCCACAGAAAGTTTGAAGCCAACAGTGCAGTGTCAATGCATTGGGTGATTCCAGAAAATATCCATATGCTACCACAGGCACTATCTTGAAATTCTAAGGGAGAGGGGGGGGGGGGTTCTTAGACTGGAATCTGAAGGCATGGGAGGTATGCAGTTTGGAATTCCAAATGCATTTGGGGGGAGGGGGGGTAGCTCTGAATTTCCAGAGAGGGAAGATGACAAAATCTTTGCTTGAAATTGCTCCTCTGTTAACTTTTGTTGTTTGTAAATCAATCACAAACCGATTCAGTAGCAGGACAAAGATCGATCAGGCAGGTGGTAGCGTTCATGCACATGAGTGAGTGGATGGGCTGGTCAGCAAGCTTCACATCGAAGGGGACTTGAAGTTGATGAATTAGTCAATAGCTTAATAAAATATAAGACGAGTCTATGTTTCTTTCTGATCTGAAATAAACGATCAACGATCTTGTTGCGTGGGAAAAACTCGCACCAGTCTCTCGTTTCCAAAATGAACACTTGACAGATTTGTTGGCTGCATTACTAGTGATCAGCAGTTACTCAATGAATGATATTTTCAATATGGCTGGTGATGTCCAGCACATCGTGAACTTTACTTTTGTCTTCCACTGGTGTCAATATGATCTACTCCCCTGAAAATATGAAGCTAATGAACAGACAAAAAAGGGTCTATTTGGTGGGAAGGAACTTCAAGATAACACTTATTAGGGAAAGCTACGGTGTACTGTATTAAATTTTGAAAAATTTGAGTTGCTTTTTGCTTGACTGAAAGTTGTGAGCAGAATTTTCTTGAAGAAGGAAAAAGTGCAAGTTTCCGATTCGCTATAAGTTTTAGGCAGTCAAGCAGGAATTCCAAAGGGTCTGGAAAAATATCAGAAATTCTGGAGGGTAGAAGGGGTTAACAATTTTGGAATTTTGAGGGCATGGTGGTAGAGCATTTTGGAATTTCCGATGGCAAGGGGGGATTAATTTGTTCATGCCACTCGTTGGGTATGGATATTATCTGGAATCTACACCCATTACATTATTTTTGTTAGAAACTATTTTAATGCATTGCTTTGCTCTTTTTTCCTTAGTCAAATTGTCTATATCTATGAGCTACTTGCTTATAATATTAAACCAAATAATTAATTTTTCTTTTTTGTAGTTTAATGCAAGATGCAGAGAAGCTGATGAATCGTTGTATTTACCTTAATATTCTGAAGGCTACAATCTCAGCTGCCAAGGAACATGAAACATCAAGTGAAGCATTAGAAAAGTATGCATGCATGGTACTTCCTGTCTTCTCATAAACCCTTGTGAAGTTCTATTACACTTTAACATTTCTTGTTCATATAGTCTTGCTTGTGAATCAACATGCACTCCACTCCCCCACCCCACCCTAAGGAATTAGCCGATGTGTAGTTTAGTACTCATCTGGTAAATGGCTCAGTGTTACAATGAGAAAGCAACATGTCAGCTGACGTGTCAGTCTTCCCTTACATGTACATATAATGCATATTTAGAGGTTTTTGATTTCATGACTTTTCATTAGCTGATATCACCCAAACTTGTTCAATGATAATTCTCATGCTAATAAAAACAAAGCTCAAATGACATCAGATTTCCAACATTAATGTTGCAGCGTTTAAATTATTGCTATCATGATATTGAAGCAAAAGGTCCTTGAATAAGTTTATGATGATGTAACATATAGCAGGTTATAATAATATGCATACTTTTTGATATGCATGTTATAATATATTGCTGATAGATGTATTTTTTCTGTCAATTCTTTGTTATTCAACAGGTTTATGAGTATAGGGGGCTGGAGTATACTCAATAGATGGCTTGTTGAGGCAAAGAAAAATGAAAATTTTCCAGTCCTGGTAGAGCTTCTTGAGGTAATAAAAGATTAAGAACATTTTATTTTGCCTGCTTTGAAATGTAATGCAGTACAATGTGGTAATACATACATGTAATACACTGTATGTGAAATGTTTACTTAACTGTTTAAATCTGACACAGGATGTTGTACTTTATATTTGATCTAGGTCCTGAGAGATCTGCCTGTAAATATAGACACATTAAAACAAGTAGGTCTTGAAATGTTTAGTGTCTTCAATTTTGTGATTGATACATTTATATATCAAGTTACAATTTTGTCTAATAATGAGAAGTGTTTTTTTTCTTGTCATGAGTCCCTGTGTCTTGCACCATCCCCCTTTAGTGCAGGTGTGGGTATGACTTAAGTGAATACTAACAGTTACTGAATTAACTGAAATTAATAATCTTGCAGGGTAATACAGGCAAAATTATCAAGCATCTCACAAAATTGGAGAATCAAGGTAAACTCAAAGTGGTCTGTGGGTTAGCACTATGTCACTTCAGAGCTGGTAATAGTAGTTCAAATTTCATTACTTTTTGCCTTTTTGATTTTTTTCAAACCTTTCCCATTTCTTTTCAGATGTCAAGAAACTTGCCTCAGTTATTGTTAAGCAATGGATGAGTCTTGTCAGGAATCAAACTGGAATTTCAGGTATTAGCATGTCATGTATTAAGAACAGGGAACATTTGGAAATTCCAATGGAACGAAAGAGTGGGTTTCTTTTGCAGTTGGGAGTGTTTGAGAACTAGTCAAGAAAACGTGTACCCCCCCTCCCACATAGGGGACTTTTTTCCAAGACCCCACCCCTCAGGAAATTCCAATAAGATTGATACATTTCTTTACATTTTTTGGTCTAGAGAAGCCCCAGGAAATTCCAATAACTTCTGTTGGGGGTGGGAAGAGTATGGCTATTTCCTGGAACCAGTTGCTCATTAATATTTGTATTAATGTTTGTGTGATCACATGGTAAAGGAAACTGGAAAGGAGAAATAGGTATAAGGGAAATGGTGTTAACCTTCTAGAAGCTTTCATCAACCTTGGTTGTGTATACTTACTTAATTATACCGCACTCTACTCACTTTATGTGCATTGATTTTCACGAAGTAGACAAGCCCAAGCAGAATGGTTCAGCTGATGGTGACGATGTTCTGCAAGGATCTAAGCAGGGTGAGGATACAGTCTATTTTTTTTATTTTTTTATTTTCTTACTTACAATGATAGAATTATAATAACTTACACTTACACTAATTACAATACAGTTGCCCTACTAAACAATACAAATAAACAGTGTTTTAGTAAGTAAGTAAGTATGTATAAATTTTTATTATCCAACTTTCATACACTGTACGAATTCCGATTTTCTGATTGGCTGATTTGTACCACGTGATACTGGGTTATGACGAAACAACCTCCTTGACGTCATTATCGTGGTGTAATAGCCGTGGTGTAAATTCAATACACCACTGTCATTACCCCATGGCTTCGGCTGACTCAAAATTTGGCGATTTCTTTGTGCAGTGTATTCAATTTGAATAATAAAAATGTTAACGCACTCATTGCTCGTGAATTACCGGGATTTACCTGCACTCGTTCACTAACAATAAACTCGAAATTTTCAATACCGCACTTGCAAAGCCTCGTGCGGTATTGAAATTTCTCGTTCATTGTTAGTAAACTCGTGCAGGTAAATCCCGATAATGCACTCGCTGAGTGCGTTAACCTGTAAATATACCGCATATCTCACATAGTGTCATGGCAGTTTACAATTCTTCTATTGGGTGAGATCAGATGTCATCTTGTAAAGGTGCCCCTGGCTGCTGCTATCAGTCCATATTTTGATCTCATATTTGAGTTTTACACTCATTGTAGTACTTAGCATACAGTATTTGTAGAAACTTTAAGAGCTCTTCTTCATAGCTTCTTGGTATCAAATTACTCATAAGACAAGCTATACAGTGTATACATGTGCAGGTTGTAATGTTAACTGGCATGTGGAACCGAATATGTTCTCAAAAAGTGCTAAAAGAAATGTACATGTAATGTAGAGATATACAGCATTTAACGCCTGAGTCGCACATGGAGGTTGGGTACCCAGGGGCTGGTGCTGCCGACCCCAAACCCAGGTAGCAAGAACATCCCAAAAGCCTGCCCTACCTGCAACCCAGCCACGAACCCCGCCCGCCAAACCCAGCCCCAGCCCAAGCACCCGTCACACAGAGCTGGGAGCTCAGTGGAATAATAACAATAATAAACAATAATAAACATTGTAATGAAATAAAAGGGGGAGGAGGGAGGGAGAAAACACTAAAAAACTCCAATAACTGAGGACGCCCCAACCACTACACACAGTAAAACTACGACCACATGCAAGGCGCACGCATATAAGAGCAACGACAGACCGCTGGCCCGAAGGGCACGAAAAACTGCTCGCCCCAGGCCTGTATGGTAACGCAAACCCTAGCAAAAAACTAACGCCACAACACGCCACCAAATAACGCTAATAAACGCCAACGCCACGCTAAACGCCACGCCAACTACAGAGCAAAGCTCCTAGTCGTTAACTAAGTTAAATAAGTATATTTAACCTCATTTAACGCTTGAGTCGCACATGGAGGTTGGGTGCCCAGGTACCCAGGGGCTGGAGCTGCCGACCCCAAACCCAGGTAGCAAGAACATCCCAAAAGCCTGCCCTACCCGCAACCCAGCCACGAGCCCCGCCCGCCCTGCCGAAAGGGCCTCCAGGCTGACCCAGACTGGAGAGTAGGGGGGCTCGTGGCCCAAGAGCCACAGCCCCCCAAGGGGCCAGACCTGAGGCACCCAACCCAGGCAAAAGAAAGCCTGTAAGCACAATACCTGCTATGCTAAGAGACTGGAAACCGCACTAAGAGAGCCAGCTGGTGAGCGGATATAACGTTGATAAGCGTCACTAGACCAGCGATCTAAAGTTTTGATCAGATGATCAGGCACTCCCCGGGCAGCCGCGGTGGTTGCAGCACCAATCCGGAAGCTATGGCCTGAGTAATGACCCGGGTAGCCTGCTGAATGTAGAAGTGACTGAACTGAAGAAGACAGCAGCTGGCGAGTCAAGGGACGACCGTCCGCGAAACAAAATAATGGCCCTGGGGACGGGCCTCGCACAGCCAAGAAATTGCCCAACGCTACCACTGGGCAGACGACGTTACTGCCTCGACCAATGTAGATATTGCAGCCAACCCGAAAGGGATCCGTTTTAGAGCACTTTATGTGAATTTGGAAACATGTAGGATCCTGCAATGTATCGGCCTGCACATCACTGACCCCAAGGTGAACGTTTGGATCAAACGGAGAATTAGATGTAAATTCACCCGCACGCAGGAAACCAAAGAAACCAAGGCAGCATGCCGCCCAGAGCATGATGTGGTCTGGGGAGCTAAGATCCAAAGAATGCTTGATAACTACCAAAACATCGATAGTGATGGGAAGGCGCTTGGGGGTAGGAGAACCTTGCACACACTTAATCCCCCTAAGAAGCCGCTGAAGCTGCAAACAATTGGTGAGAGGAACTGCTAACCCGTGATCGATGTGAAGAGATCGTACTGCACTAAGGTACAACTTGATGGAGGAGTGAGTAAGTTTGTCTGCCAACATCGTGGCAAAACGCATGAGGGTCTGCTCATCGGCGGGGACGAGAGCACCTTCCGGACTAAGACGGTCATCCAGACGACAAAAATCAACGTAGCGATGCTGAGCGGACTGGTACACCCGGCGCGTAGAGGGAGCGAGGCCCTGGGAGAGGAAGAAATGGCACCTGTCTGTCAAGTGACCAGCAGGACTTCGAGGAGATCCGGAGGAACCGGGGTCGCAGCAAGGTCTGCTTGAGGGACCAGGCGTCTGAATCTCTGAAACTGAAAGCGTGAAAGAGCGTCGGCAACAGGATTAGCTTTCCCGGGAACAGAGGAGGCCTTAAAGGAAAATGAATGACGCACCGCCAACAACGCTAAAAAACGCAACAGAACCATTAATTTGGGGTCTCGGGAGGTGCCCGTAGACAGAACAGCCACCACCAACTCATTGTCACAGAGGAACTCGACCCGCCTACAAGACCATTGAGGACCCCACAAGTGTGCAACCACAACAATGGGAAATAGCTCCTTGTACGCAATAGACAGGGGCAGCTGGCATGCCGACCATGGACCACAGAACCACTGATGCTGGAAGATGGCACCGAAACCCAGCGTGCCAGCAGCGTCAGAAGAAACTTGAAAATCCGGGTGGGGAGCCCATTCAGGCATCAGGAAGAAGCTGAGCCCGTCCCACCTTTGGAAAAGTTCGCGCCACCACGTAAGGTCCAAGTGAAATTCCTGGTTCAGACGAATGGGATGATCATCACGTCTGAAAGTACACAGAAGGGTAATCATGCGACGGAGGAAGGTACGGCCCTGTGGAGCGATCTTGCAAGCATGATGGAGGTGGCCGATAAGGGACTCTAACTCCCGCCGCCTGCAGAAGCGCTTGCCAGACCAGGACTTCAGTAGAGTGACAATGCGCTCTCTCTTGTCGGTGGGGAGCCGCGCCTGCAGCCTGATAGTGTCAAGCTCGATGCCTAGAATGGACAGACATGTAGATGGACCCTCCAGCTTGTCCGGGTGAAGGGGGAGGCCAAGTTTGGAACACAGCTGAATACACGCCTGCAAGTTGTTGTAACAAACCGGTGAGGCCGGGGGACCCATCGTGAGGAAGTCATCTAAATAATGCCGAAGGAAATCCACGCCATGGTGAGAAGTCAGCATCCACTGGACAGTGTCTGCGATAGCAGTGAAGATGTACGGCGCCGACCGAAGACCAAACGGGAGAGCCATGTCCACATAATATTTATCCCGCCATTTCATACCCAACAATGGGCGATCCAACGGATGAACAGCTACATTGCGATAGGCGCTAGCAACATCAAACTTGGCCAATAAAGTGCCACGGCCTCGGGCCATGATGCCATCGATAAAAGCGTCAACTGTGACGTACTGGATAGAAAAGGGTGACTTAGGAATGCCGTCGTTAACACTGTGGCCGACTGGAGAAGAGAGGTCAAGAATCAGGCGCCATTTCCCTGGCTGGTTGGACTTGGGGACCACCCCAAAACGGCTGATATGCAAATCTGTAAAAGGTGGTGAAGAGAAAGGACCTGCAACCCGCCCACATGAGACTTCGTTCTCAAGGTAAGCATCGATGACAGACGGGTGATCAAAGGCGGAGCGCATGTTAGAAGATGAAGACCACAAGGAGACTGACAAGGTCTCAAAACCGACCCGAAAACCATCCCGGAGGCCATTTAAAACGTAGGCTGCTGCTGCCTGATTAGGGCAGTCAGCCAACTCCACTTGAAACTGAAACAACTGTAACGGGGAAACAAGATGTACTGGCGCTAAAGGTGAAAACGAACGGACAGGAACAGACGTGCCAGACGAATCAACAGAACTGGAACAAAACGAAGTCACTGAGCCAGGTAGTCCAGAAGGCTGGTCGGAAACAATAGGAACGTTATATACACTACGTACAGGAAACGTTGAGGGCATCAGAACCCTTTCAGGACCGCCCTCCCGAGGCAGGGGAGGGGGAACGGGAACGGATGGTGCCGGGGGAATGGAATGGACAGCGGACCCGAGGGTGGTCGCCATTACATGAGTTGCATGAATGGCGGAAGCAGCAATCTCCAAACGGCCAAAGGCACTGACCTCTGTTCCAAGAATGACAGTACGGGGGACGGGCGCTGCTACCTCGAGACGTGGCGACCGGTGGGGGCGGGCCAGAGGACGATGGTAGAGAAGAGGGGGGAACTGATGAGCGCAAGTGAAAATTGTATAGGTCCAAATTCATTCTGGACCAGTCAGACGCACCAGTTGCCGCCGCATCCTTCCGAAAGGCAGTGTCATACTCAAGCCACGAACGACCAGGCGCATGGCGGGCAGTTTGGATGATCAGCAGTTTGTATTTGGTCAGGTCAGACCAGCGATAAGGATGGGAAGCACAAATCACCATTTGGTAGATGGTAAAAGCCTCCGTCCAGGTAAGGATGTCCTCAACTTCAACCAGCCGACGTTTTCTGGAAACCAGAAGCTTGCCATCCAAAAATGACTGGGGCTCTAAGTCGACTGCACGGAGATTGGTGGACAATAAGTCGGCCAATTCCACAAACTCGCCACTGGTAATTTTTTTCACCAGTTTTGCCGGGATGGGAGCGTGACCCGGGCCAACCACAAACGCCTTGACGCTGCCAAACTTTCGCCGTGCGAAGAAAAGCTGGTAACATGCGACGCCATAATCGGAGCTGAGATCGAACGAGCCAGGCGGGCCGAGCAAGAGCCGGGGGTGGAGGAAATGGCGGGACACAAATGACGGCAACCTCAGCGTACCTGCAACGGAGGAAAACGAGCTGGCAGCAACCATGGCCGAGCCGGGAACAACACTGGAAACAACGCTGGATAAAACGCTGGAAACAGGGGGAAGGGCCGTACTGGAAACCGGGGCAGCGAGATTCTCCGCGCGAAACGCAGCGACGAAGGATGGCAAGGACTGTTGGAACGCTTGAGCCACGGCGACCGCAATCTCGTTAGAAAGAGAATTCGAGGTTCCCGAAGCCACGGACGAAACGCCCCCAGAATCCCCAGAAGATGGAGGGGCCGGCGTTGAAGGAGTTGAAAACAAGTCCGCCGAAAGGCTGTTGAACGTAGGACGTGTCGTGGGCATACTGAGAAAGCTTGAAACCACGGACGAAACGAGCCAACACACGGGAACAACGGGTAGCAACGTACGGCGACAGCAAACGGCCTCCAAACTTTCCTCGAAAAACACTAAAAGGTTCCGAGAAAAAACGCCAAAGAACTGGAACGAACAAAAAGCCGTAATATGGAGAAGAAAACACTAAAAAACTCCAAAAAACTGAGGACGCCCCAACCACTACACACAGTAAAACTATGACCACATGCAAGGCGCACGCATAAGAGCAACGACAGACCGCTGGCCCGAAGGGCACGAAAAACTGCTCGCCCCAGGCCTGTATGGTAACGCAAACACTAGCGAAAAACTAACGCCACAATAGCCACCAAATAACGCTAATAAACGCCAACGCCACGCTAAACGCCACGCCAACTACAGAGCAAAGCTCCTAGTCGTTAAAGGTCAAATGCAACGAAATTTGGACAATTTTTCTTTTCTCGAAAAACCTTCGTGAAAAAGTCAGTTGTATCAACAGGAAGCAGAATCAACTCTTAAAAATAAGTTTTGTGCGAACTGTAGCGCCCAAGACACGAAAATCCGACGATTTCCGAGAGCTTCACGAAAACGAACCAGAAATGGCCGCGCTTGGAGTGGAAACGAAATTATAGGTTTTGTGACGTCATATTTGGCGAGCTCATTTTCGCGACCAAATAGATAATTCCCTTGAAATTACCGAGTTTGTTTCAAGGATTTCCTGGTGTTTATTGGCTAGCCGATGTATAAAATAGATCAAGACCCTGATGTCTTATTTGGAAATGTCCATTACAGCCGTGTAAGTTCGAACCATTGGAATCAGGCAACGATTCAGGCCATATAAACTTGAGTGAATCAGAGTCGTCGAGTAAACAAGATGGCATCAGGATATCAACAACTAGACGAAAGAATCGATCACATGGATTGGTGAGCCTTTCTGAATATGTTGAAAACTGCTGTTCAAAGATTATTAATAAAGTTCATGTTCGAGTCTTTGCCTTGTGTTATTTTGCAAAAGATGATGTTTACAATTGTCTTTCTTTCAGTATGAAAGCCCTTACCGATAGTTGTTTTGGGCGAAGGTTTAACGTTTAAGCTCATCTTTTTTTTGTCGTTTTACATGACATGTAGTCCTTTTTTTCGTTTTTTTTTTTTGCTATGGGTTGCAGGGTTTTCACAGGTCAGAAACTGTTTAGGGAAAAGTTCATCAAGATTAGGGATCGGAATTTTATTTTGTGTCAGGGAATTGACATTTGGAAGGAAAATCAGATAAAATTAAAACATTGCCTGAATCTCAAAGATTATTTCCTCAACAAATAAGTAAATTTGTTGAAAACGTATCAGTCATAAATGGGTGGAGATTATGGCTGTTAGGAGAGGCTGGAGGCTGCTACTGCATCCGACATTTTAATTTGTGATTATTTAGTCAGTCAGGGATAAGTCAGAGAATTTTTAAACCTGATAACTGTGGTAAGTATGATTTTTGAGAAACACTCTCATGACCAGTAGAACAGTAAAAAGTCTACATACGCACCGAGTGGCTCATCGGGCCGGAGCTTATCCCGATTTTGGTAGCATGAAGCGACCAGGAGTATTTCTACTCACCCCTGAATGGGATGCTAGTCCATCGCAGGGTCACCCTCCAGCATTGAATTTGCCACTACCCATTCATACACCTGGGTGGAGGGAGGTACTGTGAGAGTAAAGTGGCTTGCCCAAGAAGACAGCACAATGTCCCCAGCTAGGGCCTGAACCCAAACCGTTCACTCCCAAGTTGAGTGCACTAACCACAAGGCCATCTCCCACAATGGCAGACCAGTACTGTAGGATTATATACGTAAATTGCTTTTATTCATCCTTTGCTATACTATTCCCTGCATTTACAAGCGCTTACCTGCCCATTTAAAATATGTTCATGTTTTTAATTTGATAAATAACTTACTTGCTTACTGAAGTATTGTACAACATGTAGCTTCCTATGGCTATTCTCACCACATCAGCTAAACATCAAACTATAATTTATAAATTATATGACGTACAGTACATGTACTGAATGTAAAGATCCTGGTTTTGGTTTCCAAGTAAGCACTCTGGCCTCAATAATTTATTAGAAACATGAGAGATGTTCAAAACAAAAAATATTCTGACAGAACAGATGAGAATTAACCCATTGACACCTGAAGGGTCATGGCACACCAACCTCAACATGTTTCATACAAGAGCAGATAAGGAACTTCTTCAGTTTCAACTAGACATGCTCAAAGACAAATAAAAAGCCCTTTTAGGATTTAATAAGAGGTTAGTGACCTTTATAAATTTATTGCAAACACCTAGTAGAGGAAATCCCATGTGAAAGTGCTGTGGATGCTTGTTGTCTGTCTTTTTGCATTGTAAAAAGATGAGAATTGTGGTATTATCAGTCCTCATTAGGAAGTACCATTTATATCATGCAAGGAGGAGGATTTTTGCATTCAATCCTTCTATCCAGCAAAAAGTTGATTTATCAACAAGCTGATCAACAATGAAAATTTACACAACATTATAGCATTACTTACAGGGTGATAGCCAGGAGAAAAAAAATGATTGAGGCATGTCCACAGTAAAATTCTCTCTACAGGGCGACAGCCAGACAAAAAAAATATGACTGAGGCAATGTCCACAGTAAAATTCTCTGCCTAGATGATTAGCAGTGTTTTTACAATAACTGTCTAATTTCTTGTGCGCTGATTGGCTCATTTTTATCATCAATAAGAGTATGGACGGATAAAATTTTAATTTATGCAAGCTGTCAACAGTTCAACGTTCAGCTGTCAAACTGTCAACTTTTTAACCAATGGGATTTTATTGACTTGCTTAAGTAGCCAATCAAAAAGCGAGAAAAGCTATTGACAATGCTCGCGTCCTTTTTTAATAAATTTCACATAGCTTTGTTTATGGCAAGTTTACGGCGTCTTTTCCCCACATTTATTCCTGGCATTTGACCACTTTGGGGTCTTGTCATTGTAAAAGACAAATTGATGTCAGTTTTTTAAGTGTCTGTCCTCTTATTGAAGATAAATTTCGCCATAACATTGTCAAAGTTTACTGCGGAACCACTCGCCTGCGGCTCGTGATTCCACAGCCACTTTGACAATGTTATGACGCAATTTGTCATCAATAAGAGGACAGACGTATAAAATAACTGACGTCAAGTTGTTAATTTACCTTTGCCATCAAAAACGAAACAACAGAGACGAAAAAAAAAAATGGCTGAGGCAAGTGGCTCGGTTTGCCTTACACTAGCTACGGCCTTGACTAAGGTATTCTGGGTGAAATGCCTTGTCTTCACTCACCAAAGTATTACTAAGGGTTGCAAGTGAGAGGTAAGAGAATATTGTCATAGTATGTTCTTGGTTTAGGCCTATCAGTAATGAAATGAAATACAAATTAAGGCAAGATTTCCGTATAACCCCATACATTTATTATGCATACAGCTCTTTGTTCAGCTTAACAATAGCAGAAACAATAGAATCCCTTTGAGACTTATCCGCTTTGAATAACCATACAATTTGCCATTTATTTAGCCGGCATTTTCAAAGAATTAACTCTTAATTAAGCTCATTTAAACCACGATGGCAAATGACACTTTTCTATTTCCTTTTTTTATTTCAACTAGGCTAAGTTAAGAAAATGAGATTGTGAATCTAAAATGTTAACACGAAATGGTTTTATAAACCGCGACTTTACCCCGGGACTTTACCTCGCTTTCTGCTCTTGACAATATGGCTGCCGAACAAATGCATTCCGTGTTGGTACAGGTAGAGTGTTTGTTTCGAGGATGTTCGTCGTCAATGCTTGGTTTTACGGCATATGGTAGAGCTTCGAAGGCTTTTGGGCTTGAAATCGAAACCCTGCTTAGCGATTGCGAAAGATACCGCTTCAAGAGGTCTCTGCTGAAATGTTAGCTAGTAGCGCGAAGAGATGAAACTAGATGAAACAGTCGGTTAAAATCCGTTCTTGTGTCAATAGTTTCCTCCTTTTATCAAAGTGATCAATTCCTTACACCGCTTCTCGTCCTTTCAAGGGATGTAACCACAGATTTTTGAATGATTGCTACAATTAAGCTCCACAAAACACTCATATTCGCCCTAATACTTCGTTGTTCTGAACGGGGAGCTCACCAATTATGACGTCACAAAATCCAGTTCCGACAATTTTCCGAACTTTCCACGAACTGTTCCGTTTGTGAAGCGAAGAAAAATAGCTGTTTTCAAGGTCGAATATCTCGGCAGGTTTTTGATTAAATCATGTAAAACTTTGGATTATGATTATTTGGATTAGTATCTTTTATTTTAACTTATAATCAAACTAGGCCAAATTTCGTTGCATTTGACCTTTAACTAAGTTAAATAAGTATATTTAACCTCATGAAAAGATTACTTCACTGCTCTGTAAAGCTGACCTAAAACTGTAGATTTCAATCTCACAGCATGTAAAGAATACTGTGTCTGATAGCTAGTGGCTAGTAGATTTTGCAGTCAGGCTAGGGGATTTTGACTAAAAGTTGCAAGCCCGAAAGTTGGTTTCTTTGTACCCTGCAGGGTGTCCAGTTCCCATTTGTTCTTTTTTTTTGCTCAAACAGATTCCTATTTTCTCCTATTTTTAAAATGAAACCTCCTGTTTTTCCAATTTTTTTGACTGATTAAGAAGCATGTGTTACAACATTGATGTATAGTCTCGGGTACTGTAGATTTCGGACAAAAGCAATTGGTGTTATGACTTTGATGTTCAAAATTTACAAAAATGAAAGAGGCGGTGATTATTTCTTTGTTCTTTGTTGCTTAGTTGATTTCATTTCGCAGCTTAGATACACTGTTTCCATATTTTTATTTTCTACTGCACCAATTGTACTGGTTGTATAAATATAGTTCATGTGACTAAGTTGAAGTCAACAGATAACATTCTGTATAAAACCATTGAAAGCTGTTGAAAATACATGGAGTGTCCATACAGTTATGTCATTACGCTGAACTCGTGCTCACTTATTTATATGATCAAATTGGAAACTGGAGATGCTTATATCATACACCTTATTCCAAAATGGCCACTATTTTAGTGTTCTTTTGTTTGCCTTAAAATTAGCCCTTGTTGCCTCGTTTTTAAACTCGGAATACAAAAGAATATTTTCCCTTGAACGAGGCAACAGGGGCTAATTTGCAAGCAAACAAAAGAACACTAAAATTGCAGCCATTTTAGAATAAGGTGTATTAGGTTGATTTACATTGAAGAAAAGAAAGCCAGATTAAGGTTGAACTCTTGGTGATAAGGAATATTAAAGCTAATATAAAGTGAAGTTGATAAGTCGGTATGTTTTAAAGTCAAATTAAGGTTGAACTGGTATGTTTAAGTTAAGAGTGGACTGTTTATCTATTATCTACTGGTTTGATGTTGAAGACGAAAGGGTAGGGTAGTTTTTGAACAAGGTGAAACTGGTGGAGTAGTTCAGTTTTTACTGTGAAATCCAGGGAATTCACAGAAAAGATAAACTTACACCCAACATCTACTAAGTGAGAGTTGTGCGAGTTGTGCTGTTTAAAATTAACAATCATTAAAGAGAACGTTAAAATGCAACAGTTACTACAAAGGCCTCAATTGTATGCGGTAACAAAACATCACATACTGAACTGAAACAATGAGAGCTCATACTTGTATGGGACCACTTTTTGGAATGTCCAAGGTGGTCCTTCGACTGTATATGAACCAATTCTTGTTGCAGTCTAAAGTTTATTGAATGTGAAAAACTTGCACCGTGAAAATGGACACAATGTCCTCCATGAAAATTTGACATGGTGATGAAAATTTTGCATTGCTATCATTCCAATTGGAAGTATGAAAGACCTTATCCTAGGTTCTTGCTCGGGTATGCGTCAATTCTATTTTATAGTGATAACTCTCTGGTACCCCTACCCCCAATTCAATGTTGTAGAGGTGCTGTGATCTGCGCAGTCTTAGAAATACGAAAAGCACCATTGTTTGGGAGAGAGGGGGAATGTTTCCAGAGAAATCGAAAACCAATTGCATTTGGGGTGTTAATAAAGAACCAATCAAATAGACAGTTAGAAGATGGGACGGTATGTTGTTATAACAGATTGCAGGATTAACAAAGGCAATTTTTACGTCTCTCATAAAGTTATTTTTTCTCTACCTCCTTCTTTTTTGTCACCAAAAAGGCTCTCAGGTGTTGGGAAGGGTTACGTGACAAGAACTCTTCCCAAACTCTTCAGATTTCATTTCATCTTATAAAATTTATACTTTTTTTTAGAGGTCTGACTAGTTGTTTCACCTTCAAAAGTGTCTTCTGATTTAGATGCCTTTTAGAATCCATATTTACATGACAAAAATATGGTGTCTTGGAATGTCAAAACCAAAGACACTAATCAATCTTATCAATGCTGGCAACAG
>OZ026597.1:44363482-44368482 GCA_964020085.1 Micromussa lordhowensis
GTTTGGTTGCTTGATAAAGAAACTGGATTTTGAAGAATCATTAGCATAAATTGTTTGTATGATTGGTGGTCATCGTTGAATGATGTGGCCATGGTATTATTAGGAGACTCTCTAAGCATTGAAGAGGTGTTAATAGTTTTGTGAAAATTTGGGCTTGATCAGTTGCCTGGTATAAATAAACCATGTAATATTCATTTTTTACTTTTTATTGTAGTTGAACTTTTTGGCATTTAGATTATCATGTGAATTTTATCAACTTCTTTTATCATTTTCTTTTATCATTTTAGTAGTAGTTTAACTTTTTAGCTTGTACATGTAATTGACAGTACCACATGGGCTCTTCTGCATTATATAATCATGTATAAGTTTATTTTATTTAGACATGTAACTTTTCACTCTTGAAATGCTTCTTCTATTTCAGAAGCCCTCTCAGCAGGCTGGTGCACCCTCAATGGGGCCTAATCAGTCTCAGCCGCAGAATGAGCCAGGAGGCTCCTCCTTACCCAGTGCCCTTCAACATATCCTGGAACCTCTACAGCAAAATAAAATGGGCCCTCCACGAATGCAAGGGCCTGGGCCTGGACATGGCATGGGTCAAGGGCCAGGATTGCTTGGGGCTGGTAAGTGCACAAATTAAAGAATGTCTAATGTGTGCTGTACCAGTTAAATGTAGGTTGTCAGTCGTGACACAAAACTTGATACTCTTCCCTCAATGTTTTCAAGAATCGAGAATCATGTTTAAGGTGGCCGAACACAGTTTTCAAGTGCCTATGCGTAATTCACCATAACTTTTGAACTATTTATGCTTTGGCGCCCGATTTTTGCAAGAGTAAAGATTAATCGCAGAAGTGTTTATTCTTGCATTTTGACTAGGGTGTGCGCTGTTGCCATGGCAACGGGTCTGATTAAATACAAGCCTTAAATAATGGTTTTTGCTTATTTAAAAAAAATCCAGTCGTTAGATTGTTTTCATTTTTTGCACACTACGAATTGACATAAAATCCCTTCTGTTAACACTGTTCTAATAAAATTTTGACATAGGCTGTTTTTGCAATTTGCCGTTAATCGTTTTCTGTATTATTAAAAATTCCCTATGTCAAAATCCAGATTTTTCGTGATAGATCATTCAAGGGGTCTCTGCTCTATTTTTTTGCCAAATTTCTTGGAATTCTAACGACTGGATCGTTAGAAATCGGCAGGTTTCTGCTAAAGCAATCGGTCTCAATTTTTCGAGCAACTGCGCATGCGTTGCATTTAACTGGGTTCTTTCGGTAACAAACAAAAGCTGAAAATTGCTGAGTTCTTAGCATTATTTCCTTTCCTAACAAAACTTTGTAATAAAAGACTAAAGCCATCAATAAACTGCTTTCAATTATAGTGAAAAATAACACAGATAGTGCGGTTGTTGAGTAAACGAAATGATCGCTGTATTGACGGCATGTTTGTTTATTGAAATCCTTGTGCACGTGCTGAATTGCATCAGCAAATGCGCGCGCTAAAACTGTGTTCAGCCACCTTAAAGGCTCAAGTTTTCAGTTTGAGACTCATTTCTTGAATACGTAATGATAGCATCAAAGAATGGATGAGTACAATGCAGATTAGCTACTTGTTTCTTTGTTTTCTTGACTCGAAACTCAATACTCAAAGGATTGACAACTGAGTTGTGTAATTTGAGTTTCAAAGCCAACTTTCATTTGACCTGTGGCACTATACATCATTAGTAAGATAATTGATGGTCCGATATTGTATATAATGAGCACTAGCTAGTCAGTTTTGATTTTTCTCCCCTGCAGTGGTAAAAAATTTTGTTGTCACCTAAAAAGTACCATAGAGCACTAGCAACTCTTAGCACCCCACCTTGCTATTAAAACACAAATAATAAAGGTTGTCATACCTTGGCTGGGTTTTTATAGTTGAATTCTGCTTAATTTGCCATGAACAAGAAGGTCATGATTTCCTTCAGTCCTGTTGTATCCTATCTAACTTTTTGATGGCATTGCAGGAAGTGAAATCAAGAAACCGGCCCCTGTATTGTCTTTTTTAGCTGGAGTGTTGCTTTAGTGTCGTCAATCATTTGTTACTGTTAAATGGAAATTTTTCCAAAATATCCTAATCTTGCAGACGTCCTTTAGTTTCTCTTGCTACCCACACACTAGGCTCGATTACCAGCCGCTGTCCTGGAAAGGAGCCCGCACTCCTCCCCCGAACTCTTCTCGGGGAGGAACAGTGACCAAACTCGAGTGAGCGGCAGAAATCGAGCCTACCGTACACTGGAAAATGTAAATAGATTATTTAAATAATTTGTGTTCATCTGTTCTTGTCCTAGCTCCTGGTGATCCAATGGGGAGCCTAAATGTGTTCAGGCCGCCTGGTCCTATGGGTCCAAGGGGCGTGCAGGGCCCGCATCTAAGACCTGATATGCCTATGCATTTCCAAGGTCCAGGAGGGCCTAGGCAAGGACCTCCTATTGGACCCCTCTTCCCAGGTCCCGAGGGCCCAATGATGGGGCCACGTATGAGGGGACATATGCCACTTCGAATGCAGGGTGGGCCAGGCGTTGGAAGAGGTATGCCAACAGGTCCTCGACCTCTTCTTCCAGAGATGGTAAGCTTTGTCTGCATTCAGTTTCTCCATCGATTTATTTTCTGTAAAAGGTTTTTTCCCCTTTTCACGCTACTTTGTCATCCAATCGGGTTTAAAACCAACACGTTTTCCTGCGCTTTCCGTCAGTTCTTAGTATTTCTTTTGAGTTTTGATTGGCTCAGGGGATTTTCTACGCTGTTTATGATTGGCCAAAGTGAATACTTTGGTTTTAGTTTTACGATACTCAATTGAAAACCGCTCTAACCTCAACAAAACTCTTCAAAATTATCCACATGTTCTTAAGTAGAAACATGATGGGAAATCACTCAAGCAGATCATTGATTTATTTTTCCTGTTCTCCCAGGCCCAACGAGACGACTTCCTCGCAGATCAATTCGACGACGGAGGGGAGTATGGGGACGAAGATGAAGAGGGCGAACTGGGAGACAATATGAACATCCGCGGCAGAGGTCGAGGAATGCCGCGCGGTCGAGCGCGTGGAAGGGCCCGGGGCAGAGGAGCTCCTGTATGTCGGCACTTTGTTTCAAAAAGAGGCTGTCTCAGAGGAAGCACGTGTCATTTTTTACATCCGGGAATAAATGGACCTCCAGTTTGAGAATAAATTCTAGAACGTTTGAAGGCAGTGGCAGTAAATTCCAGGAATACGTGTTTTCGCTGTTATCGTACTTATTTTCACCGGACTTGCGTTGTACAAACGTCATATTATCATCTGGGCAAATTACTTGAGGATATTTACTGGAATTTACCGCTCTCTGTGTCTTCAAGCAACTATATTTTGCAACCGAATTTTATTAGAAGAAAAAAAATAGTATAAAGAAATCGACCGCAAATAGGATATTTCGTGGAAGTCAAGAAAGGGGAGTTCCTGCAGTAACCATGACAGGTTTCAAAACTACTCTAAAGCGTCGGAACAGTTCTACTTGTAATTCATCTCTCATGTACTGCGGAGTAACCAACTATCGTATCACGCCTAAACACAGTGGATAGGTCTCACTTGATCGCTATTCATTTTCAAAGTTTTGACTCTATAACTTATTTTCTTCAGCAAATTAAACTAGGAGACTACTTCTCTTAAGGAATCTAATTGTCGACAGTTCTCCAGTGATCAGATTTCAGTGCAATCCCGATATAACTAGGCTGGGTGTGAGCTCGTCGTATTCGAGCTTTTCCATTTTCAGAAAATTAGCTTGCATTATGTTGTTCATTCGAATTTTGAAAAATCCCACCAGTGAAGAGGCTAACAGAAACATGTAGCTTTTGTGACCTCAGTTATCGTTTTCGTTTTTTTCCTCGGAGCTGATCTTAATTCTGCTCTTGTGACCGAAACAACTGTTTCCGGCGTTAAGCGGTAACTCGGTTTAATTCGGAAAGTCGTGGTGTTTTCCAGTTGTTGTTCCGCTACAATTGTTGGTTATATCGGGATGAGCACTGTCAGTGGAGTTGATATCATGTTGCTGGCTCAGTATCCATTTAAGCTAGTTCACTTGATCTCAGTATCGGCAGCTAAATTCCTCTCATCACTTGAAACACAATGTCTACAACTGCTTGGGAGAAATAGAAGTTTGGACTGACTTAATGCACTGGCTGGCCACTTCATTCCTTGACTCATCGTTCTCATTTCTTTTAGGGACGATAGGGACCGCCACATATTTTATCTAGAGCGTTCCTTACTCGATTTACCTTTGTACAAATTGTATAAAGTTTGGAATACATATATGTAAAATACTAGGTAGAAACGATTTTAATATTTGAAAATATTTTTGGACAAAACTAAAGAATAAATGTTCCTTATTTTAGTCAGCCTGGTTTTCGACAGCATATATCAGATTTTCCCACCCTTAGTCAGTTGATGACCTAACGTTTTTCTTTCGCGATGAACAAATGAATTCCTCGAACATTGATGTACACATTATACATTAGTAGTCCACTTGATTGGCGTTCGATTTGGAGATTTCTTTCGTTGCAAGATGAGCAATTCAAGTTCCATTTGTTTACTCAAAATTCGCTCCCGTCTTAAAAAATGCCTTTTGTTGTCCACTGAGGCTACTTTATTTAGAAACGAGAAAGTTACGTTTAGGAAATTTACGAAGTGTTGGAAAGCCGCATGAAACGGTCGTTTAAAACAACCATATACCCAGCAGGTCTTGAACGACTCGGATGTGGCGGCATGCTGCTGCATCATGAGCTTTGTGTTCAAGGGATCTTTTAATAGTTTTAACAGCAATTTGGTCCAGTGGTTTGATTGGAAATCTTAACATTGCAGTTTTAGACTTGTCTTCAGATGGTTGTAAATTAACTACAGAAAACACCCGCATATAAGAACCTGCCATTTAGGTTCTTTAACACGATCTGATTTTCTCACGAAAAAAAACTTTTTTCGCTGGAAGAATGTTGGC
>OZ026597.1:44373482-44403482 GCA_964020085.1 Micromussa lordhowensis
ACGGTACGCAAATTGAGAATTGTTCAGATATTCCTCCAGGCACCTCTTGTTAAAAATATTATACACTGTTCTTTCAAACGTTCTGGCAATAACTGGAGTAACATTGATTCCTCTAAAGTCTGCATATTCGACTGGTGTCTCGACTTTTGGGAGTGGATTGATGCTGGCCTCTTTCCAACGACTTGGCCAGATCTGCCGAGCAAGAGATAAGTTCCATAAATTCTCGATCACTGGGGTAAATATCTCAGCATAATCCCTCCAAATCCAGAAATTATAACGTATGATTAACAAAGGGAAATATGAAGTGTGTTTAAATTGTGTTTAGTTACAGTCCGTCATTTGTGTCTGAACTACAAAACAGGAGGTTGATGCGGCCTGAAAATTAGACTATACCTGTTATGATATCTGTGGGACTGAGGTGATTTGACCTTTGGGTGGTTTTATGCTGAACTCCGGATCGAGCGGTCTGGGTTTGAGCCCTGGCCGAGTTCACTGTGTTGTGTTCTTGGTCAAGACACTTAATACTCACAATACCTCTCTCCGCTCAGTGTATAAATGGATACCGGAGAAATGGACTAGTATCCCACCAAACGAAGGGAAGGGGATCGGTTGGGGGGGGGGGGGGGGGAGTAGGAGTACTTCTGAAATTTCCAGTCGCTCAGTTCAAACCGGACTTGCATTTTGGAATTTTTTTTTAATGGTGTTGCAATTTAAACGTTTCTTATTGAACAATACGGCCACACATTTATGTTACGTCGATGGTCAAATCAGCGGTATTCTAATACACAATATCCTCAGTTCCTTAAGTATTCAACACAATAAACAGCATTCAGGAATAACTTTGAATTCTTTTATTTTAGAATTTGATTATTCTGTACACAGTAAGGAGAGCAAGAAATTAAGGCTGACTTCTTGCCTTTATGAATATTATTTACATCTTATATCAATATTATTTATCATACAAGTAGGAGGTGCCGGTTAAGTTATGAGAATAGAAGATTTATTCTGCAGTAAACCTCCATCTTAACAGCTTTCACACGGTTTAATTTAAAATGAACTCGTGTCTTGTTCAAGACAAGGGTTCCTTTCGCCCTTATAATAAGAACCCTTTGAGAATGGGACGTAAATAAATATAAAGTATATTATTAATACATTAAGGATTTTAGACCTCGTTAATTCTACATTCCAAGTTTTAAGTTTCAGTCGCGAAAAAATGCAACAAACTCTCCTAACAGTAATAAACATCGAACTTATCTAAATGATATAGAAACATTGCCAAGCAAACAGGTGATGAGAATACAAAAATTCATCAACTTGTTCATGAACCACCAAATTCTTACAACAACCATTAAAAGAAATGTATTGTGCCAGAAAGGAGAATTGATATATCGATCACGGGACTGAAAGGGCTTAAGACTGATGCTAGGGTCTGCAAACTGCTATAAATACACGTTGTACCAATGTGTTGCGGCATCGTCAGAATCTGTAACAAAATAATTTTTTGATATTAGGCTGATGATTTCGAGCAGACCTCTGTTTTATTACTGAGCTAAATAAATGAACAACTTTGACTAAATAAAAAAAAGGCAAAAATATGCTCCCCGATGTGGGACTCCTGACTGTATCACAGCAAAGAAGCATAAGCTAGCTACGTCAGAAAAAGCAGAAGAATGGCCAGGCCGAGAATGGAAATCATTACAAAACCATGTATTTTGATCCATGAAAAATTCAATGTGGAATATAAATATTACAACTCTAATGCTGAGACAAGAGGTGCACTGGCAGCCTTTATACCCGAAAACAACCAGGCTAGCACTCAATGAATTACGCTAATTATTTGTTACCATAACTGTCGCGGAACGGAGTTGAAATGTGGTTACCAGAAGCCCATCACTAGGAGCGTGTAACTCCCATACTAAGCCTATGTCACGGCTTTTTTCCAGACCGGTCTATTTTTAGACTTCTTTTCCACGAAATAGGTCAGTTCCGTTCTACACGAGCGCGCATCGGTAAGGAAATAATGGCGGTTTTTCTTTTTAATCTTCTGGCGATGTTAAAAACTCCGAGCTTGTGATTGATCGCTGAGGGACCTGCGGCGGGTCTGAACTCGCGGTAGGTTCAAACTAAAAATAGATTGGTCTGTGGAAACCCCATGACAGGAATATGGGGTAGTTGCACGGCGCTCACCCAAGTGATGGATTCCTGAGTTAAAGCTCATATTGAATCTTAATTAAAACTTGGTGTTGCAATGTTTTCTTTTCGTGGCCTCGCCAAACCTTTTTTCCTACTTTACTCAAAATTTTCGGTTGTTTATGTCAAAACATTAAAAAGAGATTATATTTGTGTTTGTCTTGGGATTGTTTAGCTCCTTGAATTTTCTTACTTTTCCTTCAGTCGTTTCTTTCGTTGATAACGATGCAACGTAACTGGCGACTTTGAATTTCCACAACAAAATTCAACAATTTTGCTCTCTTAAATTGAAGTGATAAACCAATGAAAGGCCTGCTCTTAAAGCGTAGAAACACATCCCCTGGACTGAAAACTCAACTGTAACCAGTACAGTTTCGAGTTTGTGACAGCTTTTAACCAACACCTTGTTAATTTGGTTCCTTTGGCATTTTGTTTGAAAGAAAGCCGTCTGAAATGTAAAACTTTAAGTTCAATATCTCAAATGCTAAAAAACTCTCAACTTAATGAAGTAATAAGGACAGACAAAAAATCCAATAAAAGAACAGGGAGTGTATCAAATACAAAAATGTGGCTGTTAGAAAAAAACTTCCAGAACCTTATCTTAGGTATCATACAAAATCAGAAAGTTCTTCAAAGCCTATTGTAAAAGCAAAGTTTTCTTTTTTTCTTCTTATTTTTTATCTCTTCCAGTTCAATGTGGAATAGGTAGAAGCGGAAACTGAAAATGGAAACCAACGCGAAACACACCGGACCTCTAACACTCACTTAACTTTTCGTTTGGTTTTTGACAACTTTATGTTGATTTATGTGATACCTAGTCATGAAAGAGATAGGTACAGGCACAGGTGCATAATTTCTCTACAGGAGAGTGTAAATTGAGGAATGTCAACAGAGTACGCTTTAGAAACGAGGTCAGCATTCGATGTCATCCACGAGAATCAGCCCCTCCCTTGTAGATGATGCGATATCCCAACCCGAAGCAAGCCAGAGTGAAAGCTATCGGCAAACAATCCGGATTGAAAGCAGTAGTTTTTGAAAAAGAGTTCAAATTTTTCTCGTCAGTGTTCTAAACAGTTTTCGCGTCGTGTTATCGAGTTTGACGTGTCTAAATTACGTTTAGACTGCACAGAATGCGGTGAAATGGAATCGATGTTGGTACGTCCGTTTCGAAAAGCATATTTCTGCCGTTCAAGCATATTCCGTTTCAAATAACTCCATAGTGGAGAGAATCTGCGGAAAAAGGATTAGCCGTTATTCATCATTTGGGCGAGGGGAAAATATGCGAATGAAAAAGAGAAAAATGATTTCGGCTAACAAAAAGATGACAACAAATGACAGAAATTAACTAGAAACTTTACCAAATTTGACGTCTGTTTAAAGAGTTTAATTGCAGTGTTTGTCATTCTGTAAACATGGAAGAGGCTGATGGATCAAAAGTTCTTACAGAACAGCATAAAAGCACAATGATTAACTAACGGGCAAAGTCTCCCAAAAAATTCTGAATACAGAGAACAGCTCATGCTAAATGTCTCTTTCTCTTTTCATTCTCTGTGCACTAACCACGTTTGGTCTTTAACGCCGAGTTTCTCTTAAAAGAATCTACGATACCAGTTCATGAACGTTCTCATGCGATGATATTCTCCTAAAATATATTATGGTGGGGACTGGGAATTGGAACCTTTTCCATGTTAACTGATGAAGGCCAAGACTGCGAATAAATTTAAGCAGCCTTAATGATTCGACTGGTAAAAAAAATATCATTGATTATTTTTCTGACCAAACATTCATTTGGTTTCTTGCTTTGAAGGCATTTTGTGACTTTGCCCATAGGTTGTTCAAGACGCCACGTGTTTAATGTTAAATAACAGTTTCTGCGTGTCAAGAGAACGAGGCATAATAAAAGTGTTAAAAAAAAAACTACACACACAGCCTGTTTTTTTACAACATTTGCTGGAAATGTATTTAAAACTAGCATCAGCAAAAAATAAATAAAAACGAAACGAATCCCATATTTTAGCTTTTGCGAATAGCAACATCAATAATAATCTAATATATTGTCTGCGACGAGAAAGCATTGTACAAGATACTTTTTACGTCTTAATTATAATAAATTAAAATGAATTTATCATGTCATGCATAAGTTCTAAGTGATTCTGACCATTGTGATTTGTAACGGTGGGGTATCCGCCCATATCCCCCGGGTTAAACTGCTGTTGTCGCATCAAACATTCATCGATGGCTTGTATTCCATGTTCCATAGGCATCTCGCCCGTTTCCATGTGATTAAGCGGTCCTTGGTACGGAGGTTGAAACTGGGGCGGCCCCATCATTGGTGCCATATGATTTTGTAAATGTTGGTATTGAGGTGGAAGCATTCCATACGGAGGGGGTTGAGATCCCGGAAGCTGTGGAGGAGGGGAGAGTGACGGAGGGGGCAGATCTAAGCTGTCAGCCCGCCGCTTATCTCTCGGACTTGATGCTAAACCAAAGAAAAAAGATCTCGTCACGTGATTGACCTTGATTGAATCACTCATTCATTAGAAACTCTGGGTTCACACAGTGGGAAATGTACAAAAATATGTTTTCCTCAATAACTGTAGGTGGCCCCGGGGGGGCTGAGGTTTAGGCTTAGGGGTGTACGTTTCATAAAGAACATTGCCATTCACACGATTTTAACACGATTTCAAAAACGTGAAACAGTTCTCTTTATCACAGAACCGTGCAGAAAAATGAGTGATTCGATTTCATAGAACAGTATTCGAAAACCGAAGGTGAGACTGAAAGAACCGGCTTGGAGGAAAGGATTATATTACTAACCCTGTTGAGCAGGGAAATAAATTTCAATATGGAAAAAAAAAACTTTAGAAAAAGTCAGAGAAAATGTTTGATTCGGATTTCACAAAAAATTAGAAATCTTCTGTTCTGACATATAGTTATTATCTTCTTAGAGTTAATAAAAACTGAAGAATTTTTGCTTCTGGATGAACGAAACATTTGTTGGTTCTACTGGATTATTACATCGTAAGGGAAGTACGAAACATACTTACATTTTCCGTCTTTACTTTTCTTGAGACTTCTTTGTCGATTACTAACTCTACAACTTGCAGCCCCATCAGATTCAGGATTATTCCTTCTAGCGAGTTTTTTTATCTGTCCAGAAATATAACAAATCAATTATTGCACGTTTGATTTACTTACATGGCCATTCGCGTAGTGACAAATTATCTGATGAACGAAGCGTAGTGTTCTAATCTCTAATGTACACAAATATTGAAATAGACTTGGGCAAAAAAAAAACACCATTGGCCAAATATATGGTTACCTTAGCTCTCTGGTTTTGAAACCAGACTTGAACAACACGAACGCTGAGACCTGTTTCTCTTGAAAGTTCTTCTCTAACCTTTTAGTAAGAAAAACAAAAGACACAATGTAGCCATGTTAACGATAACAATACCTGGAGTGGATCAGGAGTGGAGTGAAAAGAGGAAGAATATCACCTCCTCCTTTTCTTGCTCCAAGGTGTTTTGCTCCAGTGTTTCACCATGTAAGTGAATCACAAGCTACCTGACTAGATTTTGACAGGGAAGCCCCACAATTCACTAGCTTCATCAGCACCCATGTACTCTTGGGTGGGGAAAAGCACTGTGAAAGTGAAGTGTCCTGTCCAAGAACACAACACTTCTGTCCAGTCAAGGGTTCCAAATCATGGGTTCCGTGTCTCAAGCCAACATAGTAAGTAGTTAGGTAGTCAGCAGTATTATTATCATAGAACAACATGCCATGCACCCTCTCTGTGTTAACAAAGTTTTATAACTAAGATTTCCCACCTACAAAATGCTTATAATTATTCCATTACTCCATTCTCCCACGCTGGATATATGATATTCATCTCATATCCAACAAGGGCGCATGGAATAATAACTTGTTTTAAAAATTCTACAATTGACTGGACGATGTGGACATTTACGTTTGATCTAAATAAAGCGATGAGTAAAAAAAGGCGGGAAAATGTGTCGCGCGTTGGAAAGCGAGCAAGGCAGTTGTTTTCTTACGAAATTTTCTTCGCATAATCACCTCCAAAGTTGTCTACGCTCTGGGAAAATGTGATAAACTACAAAAAAGTTTACGGGACATCCCGAAGAAATGGCGCTGCTGAAAATGATGCACCTTTTTCAAGTCAAATGAAGCAAGAGTTTACTTGTTTACGCAGCTGACTAGGGATTGTGTTGCTCACAATCGATCGAGTTCGCTGAAGTATGAAAGACAAGACCCAATTATAAGGTAACGTACTTTACGAAAGTGTTAAGCTTAATTATATACCGACAACTGAACTGTATTTCCTCTTCATTCCTTTGCGTTTCCTTCCGTTTTAACTTACATTTACTCAAGCCCTTTAGATTAAATTTTTCGTATCAAATTTTAGGTAGTTGAGTGAATCATGACATTTTGTGGCTTTTTGTAGTTTCGGAATGTCATTACCTATTATTTCCAGTATTTTCGCGATAGAAAGCTTACCAATTGTGCTGCTTTCAACAATTTTTATTAGTATTATTATTTTTTCTGCCGGACAGAGCTTTTCTTTACCTTAACCGGTGAAAAACTTTGTATTATGGAGGCTGGTAACAGTTTCCAGCACTTTTCTAACAGCTACACTTTGAAGAATGAATACTACCACTGTTTAACAAGTGACGTTACAATAATGCTATCATACAAATGCCCAATCATTGAGATATGTCCAGGTTTGACCCTAATTAGATGCACGTGAATTTCAATAAGCGTCATGAAGTGTCCCCTTGCTCTTCTCCCCAACTTTAACATCACTCGTTTCTCAGAATACAGACAATTAATGTCACAAAGTGTCCCCAAATGCTGCTCCTCAAGTAAGGATTAACAGCTGCATTTACCCTAAGATTAAAATAACACTAACCTTTACCCTAACCTTATTGTTAGAAATAGGTAGCAATGGCTTAGACTTAAAGGGACACTTTGTGTTAGATGTCAAAATTCGCCGTGCATCTAATTAGGGTCAAACCTGGACATAAGTGGAGACAATCATTAGTTAACAAGTGGTGGCACACTACAGAATTTAATGAAAACTTTGCACAAAGTTGCATCTTATTATACTTATCACAATTCAATAAAAAAATGCGGTCTACCAGCTCGTTTTTGAGTTATAAACACTTAAAGCTAGCATTAAGGGTGTTTTAGCAGGTGATATTGTTGCTATGATAACCTATTATGCACACAAAATTGACAGTAACATGTTCACCAATGATTGGGCAGTTTTCAGTGATACCATGATGTTGGCATCAACCGATATAGAGTGGTTATAATGACCCATCAAAATCCACGTCTTGAAAAAAGCTGCAAACTGTTTTTCGAGCCACCTTAAGCGACACTTGCCATATTCATTTTCCATATACGGTCGAACAAAGGTACAATGGCTGTTAGTATCACCCAATTAGTGGACTAATTTGCTACGCTACTCGAGGACTATTAGCAATAGCCCTCGAGCGCCATCGAGCGTGACGCTTTATTTCGTTTTAGTCCCAAATAAATATTTCTTCAACTTACATTTGCCGACTTTCTTAGTGCCATTTCTGTCCGACTAGTTGGGTGATACTAAACAATTAGACCCTTCGCCCTCAAGGGCCACGGGTCAATAGCCCATTCGGCTTCGCCTCATGGGCTATTGACCCGTAGCCCTTGAGGGCGAAGGGTCTAATTGTTAAGAAACCGAGACTCAGTGAACCAAACAGAAAGCTAGAAATGCATTATTCAGGGTTTAGAATTTAATAAAAATCAGTTATCTAGCTAAGCACTGTACCTTTCTGCAAGGCTTGGAGCTAATTTCAAAGGCAGATTTGAATATTTTTCTCTGTTGACTTGTAAGTATTGTTCGAGGTCTTTTCGGACCTTTCTTGTCGTCGTTTTCATCATCACCTATAACTGATGAATCGTCAGAATCTGAGTTATCTCCCTTTTCCGTTTTGGTTTCTTTTTCAGTTTTGAAACTGTTATTAATAACGTCTGCAAAGAAAACAAAAAGAAACACGGCGTTAGTAAGCCTGGACGAGATTGCAAGGGAAAATCCCGACAAGGGCAATATAATGGCACGTTTAGAGACTAGCCCCTCCTGGGCGTTCGACGTGCGGAGCTCTCAGCTCACAAACCTTTCAATGGGCCATTTCCGAATTATATTTAGCCTCTTTCTCAAACCGAGTCTTGGTGTCCATCATTTCATATGGAAATGAGGTTTCATTCACATGCAAATTAAACTCCTTTTGATATGAATGGTTGTGCATCAGGCCTCGCTTTGATAGAGAGGCTTGGAATTATGGCAACTCTGTAGAGCCACTGAACATCCTACACAAATAAATAAACAACAACAAACATATATGGAGGCATGACGTTCAAAAAGGTTGACTTACTTTCCTGTTGTTGCTTGTGAGGCGGGCTGCTCGACGAGCCTTTATTTGGAAGTTTTCCATAGTCGTCTTTACAGTATAATTTGTTATCTTTTAACGCAAATTCTTGCCCTTTTTCGAGACGATGTCCACACATTGTGCAAACGAAGCATTGTATATGATAGACGTTGCCTAATGCCCGCATCACAAACTCGTTCGCTGGAATAGTAGTCTTGCAGCCACTGCATTTTGTTCCATACATCCTGAGTGAAAAAAAAACACATTACTTTGAGGAATAGGAACGAGTAAAAGTTTTGAGGCAGGTAACTACTACATATAACTGCTGCTGTACCACCATCAAGAGCAAATAGCTCGGTTAGTAGATATCCACCATCAAGAGCAAGCAGCTCGGTTAATAGATATTCTCAACTATTCACGTTTGTTTGTAATATCACACAATATCAGGGTTAAACTACACAGTATGGATAAAGGATTGCATGGCAGCCTCAAAATCACAAAGCTTAATGGTATGAAGTGATATCGTTGACAACGTTGCAGCTCGAAGAAAAAGCAGCCTTGAAAAGTTTTGTGTTACTTTTGATAGGGATTATAATTTGTTTTGCTGGTGAAAATTTATTCCTTTTTATACAAACATTACTTTAGACCCAGTGGATGTTCGAGGGAACATTTTTCTCTTTTCGGTTACTCATTTGTTTGCAATGTATGTCCACGAGATAGGGGTAATTCATCACCATCTCCCTAAGGTGGGGCATTTGAATACCAATTTTGGTCCGGGATGGGAATTCGAAGGTTCCAATGTTTATTGCCAGAGGGAGAAGGGATGTTGAAGTTTCGAATTGACTGATACATTACTTCGGGGCTTCTCTCCACCCTGCCGGGTAACACTGCGATGGACTGTCGACCCATACAGGGGGGAGTGGTTTCATGCCACTGAAACCGAAAACACAAAGCTGACCTTACGTAAACGGCATGCAAAGATTAAAAAAAAAAACTGATCATGTATGATTTTCTGCAGATAGATTGTTTACTTTATATAGGAAATTAAAACTCTGATACCACTTGTTGAGCTGTTTTTCTCTTCCGGACCATGTTCTAACAATTCGATTAGTGTTCAGTGCTTTAATAACGTAAAGAGCATTGAAGAAAATACACTTCATGCTCATTAGAAAAACGGCTTGCGCCCAGAGTCATTGGAATAAAAATTGGTTTGAGGACATAAGAAAAGTGCACCTTTCTCTTGTCATGTCTCAGTTTATTTCTACCTAAGTTCTAATCTTTCTTTATGAACCCTCCAACGAGCTGAGCTCTAATTCGTTATTGTACAGATTATCGATTCCTTGCATGTAAATAATATGGCTCCGTTTAACGTCTCACTTAAACAAAACCTGTCTCCGACCACGTTTCGGTAAACTTAGATAATGAGATATATTTAAGCCATGTTCAGCTGCTTAAACAAACTCTTATGATATCATATCAACTGCCAGCTTGGTGTATTTGCGTTTAAATATCTCATTTTCCTGATATTTACAGACCTGCCATGGAGAGCAAACAACATAGGTGTTACTCGAGAGAGAAAATATACCGTTCTAGCTAAGTTGTGTCGGCTTTGTGCTATTTTGGGAGTTTTATTCTCTTCAGATATGTTCCTTAACTTGTGAGAGCTGAAACCTGTTCAGTCTTGTTTCGTTGTCCTAATTTGTCACTATATGCGATCTCGTGTGAATTGCAAGTACCAGCAATTGAGTAAATAAGCGGCCCATATCACTTTTTCGTTCCTTTGTTTTTTGTCAACATATTGACTCTTAAATAAACTGATATAAATTAATGTTTTTCTACCATCGGTGTATGGATACTAGTAATATTATACATTCTGTTTCCTGTTAACCTTCTAAGCAGAGCCACCATATAAGAAAATTAAAAGAAACGTCTTCTAAATAATTTTAGATATGGTTTGTTACCTGATAAAAGCCACTACTCCGTTGATTAGTTTTAATTGCAAACATTACATTTCTAATGTTTTCTCTTCTTCATGAATAAAAACAAAGGGTCTACAAAATCTGCTACTCCCTTCATCTTAATTCAATTCAAAACATAATGCAAGGCTAGTCACCAAATTTTCCACCTACAGTCAATGAAATATTCTGTGATTCAAATAAACTGTCGTAAAATATTCATAATTTCTATCACTGCCACAATCTGGTTGAACAGTTTAACCAAGAGCTTAAGTTTAATTTTTATTGCTAACCGTTTTCGTGAGAAATGTTATATAATTTGTAACGTAAAAGGGGCTCAAGAAAGAAACAAAAACCAGCATTAGTCATGCCTAAAAATCAATAACATTCCAAAGACAAGTTCCATCAGAATTGCAAATCAATGGAGCACCAACATGTCGGACATCTAGGCTCCTTGTTCAAAATAATGCTTTTTCTTTAGGTATTTCCCACTCCAGGCTTAAGCAATTTGATGTTTATTTTGTTTTCGATTTTCAACTGCAGAATTGACCTGAGATCTGTAGACGACCGAAACACTGGAAACAACTTAATAAGGTTGCAATTGTTCGTTTGAAGAATTATCTGATACCTTAAACTCTGGGCTAATAACTGATTCAGCGGTTATGTCGGTGATTTTTTATGTACTTGGTCATTATTTTGGCACTAAATTGACTCACCTGCGAGACCAACTTGTGATAGGGTTTTGCAAAAAAGATAAAAATTTCCACAAAGAAATATGGTACACTTAGTGACCGACACCTTTCATAATTATTTAATTTGGCGTCCTTAGCTCAAATTTGAAAGGAAAAATCAAACCATGACATCTCACAACCTTCGTGTTTTGCACCTAAAACCCGCGATGAGCAATATTTACGAGCGTGCCTTATGCAAGAAATCATTTCCTAAAAACCCCACTGTTTTAACCTTCTGTAGAATGCAGTGGTGAACGTCTGGTCCTTTGAAGAAGTTCGATGTTTCAGGGAATAGAGAAAAGATGCTCATTAAACTGTGTGCTGATTACATAGTCGAAATGAATTCACATGTGAAGACCGCCACACGTTAAAACTTGCTTTAGTTAAGGAGTGACACTAAATACTTAACGTTTGTGTCCAGCCCGTTTTATTTAATCTCCCCCTGGCATCACTAAAACAATTGGCACTGGTATTTTCGTGTCAGGCCTTCCTGTCGGAAATTGCTTCATATAAAACTCTTTATAGATTTGACTTAAACAGATGAAAGCTCTTGCTAATAGATAAGTCCCCGCGTAAACATGCAAAGGTCGCTTGGATAGTCGCTTCACGTCAGGGAAGCTATTATTAGTCAAGTGCCGAACAAATTGGAGAATTGTTGAAACAATAAATAAGATGTTCTTTCTCAAGTGAAAAAGTTCATTTAAAGCCACAACGATTAAGAGAATGCTCCTTTCAGGAACCCTTTCCGCTATCAGCAATGAGCTGTCCAAGGTCACATTTTTGGTTTGCTTGTCGCCACAATTTCGCTACCTTGTCGGATATCTAAACATTATTGTTAGTATTATACTCAGGAGGTGAAAATCGTTGCACGTTAAACTCCCATATACATTAGCAGATAAGCAATGTTTTTTCTACGAGTCATTCAAAGGTCTTCAGATGTTTGCGCGATGGAGAGATTCGATTTCAAAACATTAGTATATTTGGGCAGGATTTCGAGTGTTGAAAACAACTTGTCGGTTCTTTTATGCATTCCATTAAAATCCTATCAGTATCGAAGACAAAATATCGCATTTTAAGACTAAACAAAACGTTGCTGCTATCTCTTGGTTGTATATCACTAAATAATTCTTTGAAGGCCAAGTACCTTGGGTTATTTAACTTCCAAGGTGTGTTTTATCTATAAACCAAAACAAATGAATGCGAGAAACTTGTCAATTCACGAAAACCAAACTCCATTTTCAAGCATGTATACTAAATCACTTTATTTTGGGCCGTCAGATTTATATTCCACTTACTCAGGAATACGGCAATCTTTCGGAAACTATCCATCTAATTATAAAATCTTTTTTTCTTCCAACTTTTAAACGACGCCATGGCTCGATTCCATTGCACGTGAAGTCTTTCATGATATCTATACTTTGTCTGGTGTGTAACTTAGATTCTTAATTTTCCAAAACTGAGAGCTATCTTTAGCGTTAAAAACAGCGTGCGATAACCTTGCTCTATCATAGGGTCACAGTAACTTACACCCAAGAAGGTTGAATATCTCAGCTGCCAAGATAACCTAAGAGAGCTAGAGCAGTTTTAAATTTCTGGCCACCGGGTAAGGCATTGTTGTTTTTGAGCTGTGTCTGTACTTCGAAGCGTTTTTGAAGATAAATGTCTACATGAAACACGAAGAAAGGGCAACAAAACCGTTCTGCGTCAAATATCATTGACACGACTGTATAAAGTTAGGTGCAGACCTCAGTAACAAATCGGTCTTTGCAGTCAATTGCTTAATCGGTAAAAGTTAAAACAACTTTCTCGTGAAATCTTCAGCAATGTTTATCTAGTGAACTTCAAAAAGAAATAGAAGCCCTGAATCACACAAATTAACTAACTTTAAAGTCGGCAGTTGATAATGAAACTCAGTTTCTCTTAACTGATATCCATGCTGGTGAAATATTTCTTTCCGCCAAGTTTCTCTGTTCAGTAAACAACAATTCAGAACCACTCAAATACATATCGAACCGACCAAAATCAATTCTGGTCGTCGTCCTTTCCAATTTATAAAAACAAACCTGAAGCAGAATCTTTAGTTACATTTCGACTGAGGCAATTTCTAGCGAAAAAATTGTCGAGATAAACTGTTCAAAGTTGAGAAGAAACCGTAAGAAATTTTAGTATGGCTGTCAAACTATACATGGATATTGACTTGTCTTAGAACACTACTCACACTAAGTTGAGACACGTTTTAAAGCTGAAGAAAATCACTAATTTATATTAAAGACCGTTTTCGATGAAGGACAGAAATAAAAATAGCCTTGTACTCTGAAGAGCGAAAACAAAGCTTTAGTACTTGGGTCGGAAGAAAAGAAAATAATTTTAAGCGCTAATTCAGCTTCGCCCTTTGTGGCTCTGAAAGAGTCTGCCAACGAGAAATTTCCTTATCACTGAGTAAGCCTTTTTTTAGGGACAACTGTCAAATTCAAGTACTTTAAGCTGACTAAATCTAAGAAAGGCTTTTTCGGTCGTAAGCGGATTAGCTGTTTCCATTTCTCACTGAGAATTTAGGTCGTTTGAGAATTATTTTTAGCTGCTTTCGAGTGTTTCAAAATTGTCAAAAATCTGTCTTTGGGCAGATTGAGTTTGTCGCTCAAACAAAATTTAGCCTTGCTATTCACCTTCAAACGAAACAATTTTTGTCCTGTACACAAAAAGTCTGACGGAACATTTACGCGTGAGCAAAAAGAAAAATTCATTTAATTTAGAGAAGAAAATGACAAAAGAATAACCTATAAACTGCTAGGTGTGTTTGCAAAGGCCGTGTAACGTCTAATGAATTATTCACATTTTCTTTGATCAGATTTTGTAGTGTCCGTGAATTTCAAACTTTGTTCCCTCCTTAACTAGGAGGTTTAAGTTTGGATCTCCGTTGTTCCTGAGAACCTTTCTGTTGCGTTCATCGAAGTTTAACAGCGTAATTTGCTTATACATCGGATAAAATAAAACAGCACTGTTTCAAGCGCTTCAAAGAAATCGCCGATGTGTATGCCAAAGCTTTTTTCAACTGACCAACAAGATTTTCGAAAAGCAAGTGAACACATGTGGCCGTGTTTGCAATGGCTTGTCGATAACAATACTGTTCTCTTTCGATTCTACATTTCCGGATGATTCAACACCTACTTCAAGGACAGAACGTGTAGAAAGGTTGGCAAGGCAGATAACTTCAATACATCCGACGGTGTTTTCATTTGCTCATTATATATGGCCGCTTTGATGTTGAATACTCGATTCACACAAGCCAGACAAGTGCTTCATTGACAAGTATGATTTCTCTTCTGCGCGCGACAATTCCCGTCATTTGCGGCTCCTCGAGAGTTATTCACTCGCGTATGCGTAAAGAATATTCTTCATTTTTTTATCATTAAAAAAGAGAAATCCACGTTCTGATTTTCTCGCATGAGGTAAATCAGTAGCTAACACATTCTAAACAAATACTTCATAAGGCGGCTCCGTTTTAAGTTTTCAATATCCACGGCAACATCGTCTTATTTTAAAGAACGCAGCCAAAAAAAAGCGGTCTTTGAAAGCATAGCCAGTAATATTATACTGAGATAAATAGAAGAGTCAGTCCAACAACGGCCTGGAACGAACCACTTCGCTCTAGAACACTTAATGGTTCGTGTGATTGACAATGGTAATAGATCCGTCCTTACGCAAACATTCAATTATCAAAATAAAAACTTCGCCGCTAACCGATTTTTGGGACAAATTTTCCGGACAAATGGACCAGAAACCTCTCAGACAAATGAGAAATGTCTTTATGCTGATAAGTTATACTATTTTCAAGTAATAATAAGTAATCATTTTCCAGGCTACTAATATAATAGTAGAGTAATACACTGTAAGATAATTTAAATGTAGCATTCATGCATCGTTCTGAGTATTAACCAAACGCGACCCAAATTAAAATCCGGCATTCTTAGCAATTTGTCTCAGCTTTACTGTTCTATAAAAGAGCCTTAATTGTGCACTAACAGGCAAAATTTCCGCTCAAGCAATCTTGCTTCCATTTGGAATTTTATTTTTTTGAAAATAAAGCAAAATGGATCAGGTCAAAAGACTCGGCAAAAAATTGAAAACAACTTAAGAAGAAGATATATTTTTCTGTTCTCCGTGTCCTTTCCCACTTGTCTCATTAGCGTTTAAAGTCGCTACGTCCGAGTACATTGAGCTTTGACAATAAATTGACTGGGAAAAGAATCATCACAGAAAAGTTCTGAATGCCAGCTACAGTGAAACTCCCTTATGCGCGGAAAAAATAGACCTCCTCAAAATCAACTGTGGAAAATCCAGGCGCAGATTCAAATATTTAAAAGACAGATGATGGCAAAAGCAGACGTATGAGTACTACAGGAATAACGGAAGACATCTATCACTTCAAGATCCAAGTTTGATTAACACATTCAAAAGAACTTCCTGTAGGCATACATTTGCTTGTAGTGACTTCGCACGTTACTACACAAGAGGCCGAAAATTAGGAGCTAAAAGTATCCAAGTTGCGTTCTGTACTTTTCAACACGTTAATCGCATTAAAAGGCGAAATAAGTCAGAAAACGCAATAATTATTCATATTTTGCAAGATCGGAAGGCGGCCGTACGCTTTAGATGTTCAAAGGAAACCGATGCATAGTTAACATGTATATGTTTAGAGCTGTGATGTAAATATAATTTCGGGATGATCGCCATGGCGGACAACTGGTGAACGAACGCCGCAACTTGTTGAGACGCATTTCAGAACATTTGATACCTCGAAAAATTTAACTGGGACGTTTAGAAAAATTATTATCACCACATTAAAAGAAATTCTTAACAAGCATCGCCTGTAGCGACTTGAATACCCGACTAGCGCCCGTGTCAAATCTTTTGGGTCGAAGACAGATGAGGAAGCCTTGTTGATTTCATAAATTGCAGATAGCTTGAAATCAACAACAGTACTTTTGCTCGGTAATGTACTAGGTACTTAGAAAAAATTTTGTTAATTATAAAAATATTTAATGAGAACAGGGAGATGGAGAGGTCGTCATCTAACGCGACTATATTCACAGCCGCCAAGTGAGGCTTGAAGAGTTACTTACTTTTCGTAGTCTGTTCTGCAGTAGAGCTTTCTGTCTTTGCTGAAGCATGATCGTGATAATGTGTTTCTACATATACAGCACTGCAAACAGCTTTCATGCCATGGTTCGTCCATAACTTTCATCACAAATCGGTCCTCGATCGGTTCCTGGCAGCCCGTACACACGCTCATTCTCCTAGTCTGACCACCATTTTGCCCACAGCTCGCTTTTCCTGTTAACAGATCACAAAGCAACTTTGTAAAATTGAACTCTTAACAGTAACCATCTTATAAAATTGCTTCGTGGCGTATACTGTGAAACTAACCGATTATTTTGGGGCGCTTCCGGTGGCAGCTATCCTCCATAGTCATCGGGATGATATTCGCGCTCAAGTCACTGCGACTCGACCGAGTCTTAGCGGAGGCTACCTTGCCACTCGTATTTCGAGATGTTTTATCGCGGAAAGTCTCAGCCTGACGAGGCTGGTCAATAGTTTCAAACTGGCCACAATATTGCTGTTTGTGTAATTGTTTCTGTGATACGATTGACTTCACTGCTTTTGTAGTTTACTATCTACAATCTGTACGAGGGGTTCCCTTCATTCCACCTGTTTGCTCGATTGGAACACAAGCTTAATTTCCTCAATGCAGCCGTATTCCACACAGCTCGAGCGTGGTAAACATTTCGCGCGCGAACCTGAATTATCAGAAATTCAATCGAGTTGTCTGGCAGGCCGCTCCGTTTCAAAGCAGGCCTTGCTCTATCGATTTGACACCTCAACAACTAAGCTATTGGTAGAAAGGGCGGCCAAGCGTCTTTTTTTATTGTCTTGTCCGTAATGACATGTGACAGTTTGATTGATCGTTCTGTGACCAACCAGGACTGAACAATCTACAGTGTACACGTGCATTAAAAGGCAAATAACACCATCGCAACGAAAATTTGAAAGGGTGGCTACGTAGATCAACGTTCTATGCCGTAACTAGCTCCCTCTGGAGATGGCAGACTCCAGATTTGAAAGCGGAGTTTACCTAATCGGTCTAGGAATCGAAATAATTGGTTTACAATGGCTTATTATAATACCTCCCTCAAATGGCGAAGGCACAAATATTCTCGGTGATTCAAGCTTCGCCGGAAAAATGTTAAATGTCCAATCACAACCGGGGAGAGGAAGTTTCTCTTGAACCACTGTGCTCAGAACGCACGTGCAATAATCGAATGACATCCGCGCACGCCACCTGCAGATATCACCAATTGTTCACCATGGAAAAAATACCAAAAATTGGAAAACGCGTTGAAGTCGATAGAAATAACAACTTGGTCACACGCAGAGAGTTTTTACAATCCTTTCTTTGAATGGCTCAGGTAAGCTGCCATTAAAAGTGCACCTAACAACCAAGATTAATTTTAAGTGGAAAATTATTCGTGTTGATTGGAGTTGCGTTATTTCTTAAGTTCGGGCGTCACGGTGGTGATTATATTGACGGCATGTTGACAGGTAGAGCTGTCGCTCACAAGTGGTTCTGCGACAAAAAGAACGCCTTTGAAATTCGATACCGCCAATTGCAGATACTTTGGCGGCTTCGAGACAATGTGAAATCTCATGGGCAATTGGCTTTGCTTTCATGCTATTCTTTCTAGAAGTCGAACAATTGAACCGCAGAATATACGGCGGAGACCCCTACAAAACTCAAAGCTTTAGGTCAATCGAAGTGGAAATTTCAATTTCAACGGTTAATTATATGGATTGGCTTCGATCCATACATTCGCAAAACGAGGGCCGAGGATAAGAACAAGGCCTGGGTGTGCAGGCTTTATCTATTTTAGTACGCAGTGACATTTATTCCATAAAAATGATCGTTTAATGTTGAATCCAAGCTTTTGCTTCGACACGGATCAACGGTGTCGGTTTCTTTGATTTCAGTTCGTTGTTTTCTTCTTACGTGTGGCTCTCCCTCGATGTGAAAGGCGCACCTTCAACGCCCCAAAAGTTTGTGCGTTTGCTGCCTATAGACGGGATCAAATTCCCTGGTTAACAAACCTCTTTTTTGTGTTAAATGTAATTTTTTGTTTAAGCAAGAATTACATTGTAAGTCATATGTGATTGCCGGGTCTTTGTACGTTTTCTGCTTGCCATATAAATAGTATAAACGCTTTCAAAAAACCGAGATCATTGTACACTATTAATATTGAAATATAAAAACAACAAACTCTTTGTGAATTGCGTAGTGGTTTTATATTTTGACTCTGACTAAACAGACCTCTCAACCATAGCTTGACGGTCAAGTGAATGGCTCTAATTAAGTGGCTTCTCGTAATATTCATCGCTATAATTACAAGCCATTCATTTCTAAAGTGGTTAATACTATGGCTGGGTACGTATTATTGACAACACACGAACCATCCTTAAATGTTGTGAGCTCGACACCGATGTGTTTTCGTCTCGTATTCTGATACATTCCAGTCATAGATCGCCATGTAACATTAATCTTATAATACTCGAGAGGTTAACCAACGATCAGTATTCAACCCCATTGTCTCCCTTCCGTTGCTGATAACTACTTTATCGATGTTCGCTTTTTACGGTATAGTGTTGCACTCATCCAAAGTTTCACTTAGTTTCTAAAAAGGCAAATATTCTTGAAATGCGATTCTTTTACCTTCAAATAGAGTATACATATATATCTCCTTGAGAGAACAAATCATTGCGGTTAAATACACACTTATACACTCACGCCTTTTATAACAAGAGGTGTGATCCTGGCGGCAAATCTTTCATCTCTGTTTTCCGAGTAGTGCCTAAGTGGGTCGCCGCCAAAAAGTGGGTAGATGTTTCTGGGGTAATGCGCTTCAGCTTTTCTATACATCATTCTTCACGCGTTGATTCTCTGCCGGAGTCAATCTATTTTCTTAGCGAAAATGCTCTCTTATTGTAAAGCAATAATATTTCTTGAATAAATAAAATAACTATTAACCTATTCTAATCGCATTTGTTTGCACGCTGCTTCAGGCAATATGTGTAAGTGATACCCGTGTTTAGTGTCGGAAGATGTGGCTTGTCGTGACTTGTGTTTCTCTCGTCCTGTTATTATTGAAAATCGGTTTTGTATGTAAGTTAAATGCTCGAAAGAAGGGAATGAAAAGTAGCACGACTGGAATTAGCGATAGCGAAAGCTACAAGCCGTCCAAGGAGTTTTATTCAAGAAATCTATTGTGTGCTTTTGGAAGATTATCGCCCGCCTGCCGAAAATAAAAGCTGGATCACTAAAAATGTGCGCCGCTGACTGTAGTGAACTACACAAACAGTTGTTACTGTAAAATAAATAGGTTTTAGGAGAAAAAAAAGTCGCGCAGAAGTTACACGATCCTGAAAGTCTAAGAAGCCCACAAAGAAGATGTGTTGAAGGCTGTTTTCTGTGATGTCGGAAGTCAACAAGCTCAAAGGGTAATGTTATGCTAAAATTTTTCAAAAGGTTCCTTTCGACTGCAGCTGCTAGTCGCTGCTCGCGTGGCTGTGAAGGATGATGCAAAGTTGCTCATTTTCAAATGTCTGTCGTCGCACTGAATTTGTGATTTTTCTCGTTCAAGCGATTAGTTATAAGTGAGTACGACACAGCGCTTTTTTGGCGACCTTACTAAAAAATTGCCTATTTTCAGTCAAAACAACTTTGTGAAATTTTGGTTCTAAAATACAGGTAACATGTGCTCCTGTTCTGATCTTTTATTCCAAAGAAAATAACAGTTTTTTTCACGAGCATCGCAGCTACACTCTCATACAGAAGTACAGCTAACATGAGGAGTTGCAGGAAAGAGTTGGTAGTATTGAGTTTCAACGCTTCCTCTTGTAATACAGTTTTATTTACATATCACATATTAAGTGGTCCCAGGGAAAGCTAGTATTTTCCTTTCGTTAGCTGTTGTTTCTGGTATATATTCTCGCGGTATTACTTCGCCATTTTTTTCTGGCTTTGAACCATAGAAAAATACGGTGCTGTGAAGAATTTCCACTGACATGTACCCAACGAATTGTTTGCACGAAGGCCTCAGAGCGAGTTTTCCGCTGAATACGGTAGGTAAACACCCAGAGAGTTCCGTTTAATTTTCAGTCTCTGAGATTTCAAACATCTGGTCCATCTTAGTACGTGTCGCCTATTCAACCGTTAATTCTCGTCTTCCCTAGTTCAAACCAAGTCAAATTCTTCTTAGTTCATCACTGACAGAAGTTTTCAACATACTCTCCATCGGAGCTAGTCTTTCATGGCATGTTGTGGTTTCCTACACTTATTCGGTTAAGGTAAAGATCACTCGTTTAAACTTTTGTTTTCGCAGTAAAAGATCAAAGGAAGCAACGAAAATGTTTTTGAGATCCACGTTTTGAGTTCAGAGAACTTCAGTATCTTTAGCCTAATTCCAAAATTGCATGTGGGCACGCAGTCTAATTTTATTCTAGTCTTGTGGTTCGACTAATTCTTAAATGGTCGACGTCCGAAACAAAACCTCGTGCAGTTGAAAAACTGATCAAGCCAAGGCTTTGTAACTTTTGCGCAGTAATAATAAAGACTTTATGCAAGTAAAACTATGATTTCTGGAAAAATTTCTACTTGAAGTCATGCTAAATGCACAGTTAGCCTAAATCACAGGTGTTCTGAGGTCAGCTAACAGCAATCTAAGGTTGTTTCAAATAAAATACGTATGCAAGCATTTTTCACTACAAACTGATCTTGTCAGTGTTATCCTGATTCCCATAAGCTGTAAAGCCTGTAAATGAACGTGTTCCGCATGTACAAGCATATTCCCTCTGGAAAGCTGAGGTCTAAATCAATTTTACCGCGCACAAATCTGTTTACATGCCCTGAGGCTGCTAATATGGCATCTTCTTTTCCTTTCAATACAGCATATTCTTCATTCAGCCACAAATATGCAGCTTGAAAGTCAATCTTTCTTCGAAATTCAAATTGTAGTATTTTTGACGTGTCTTCAGTCTTTTCTACCAACAGCAAGTATCTAGATAATAATCAAGAAAGGACGCTCCTGAAGTCTTTTTTTAAACGAATCGGTAGTCCCTTTATGGCGGCGATGGAAACCGTTGATGCTCATTACCAAAGAAATGAAATAAAAAGAGCTTTCTTTTCCTTAAGTATTCGGAACTTCGTGTATTGATAGACAGCCACATTCAAGGTTTTTCTTTTCTTTTAACTGCAAAGTAGTTTTCATGTATGAAATATTTTTATCTGACCCCCACACCGAGGTAACTGTGCGCCATCCTGGCTGTGTCAATCATAACAAGCTATTGGAAAGATCTGTCGGCCCTTTCATAACTTTCTCTTACGTTTTGAGAAAATTTTGAAAACGAGGAAAATATCGCCAGGTGTACATGGGTTCAACTCCACAAACTTAAGCCGTCTCCTCAAACAGATTTCGCCACTGTTATAGATTGTTTACTTTTGAGTTGCAATCTGCTCGATTGACTCTATAGAGCGGGCAAGTTTCACGCCGGATTTTCCATTTTACGTGAAACAAGCTACATACGTTCCTTATCCGAATATTGTATCAATGCAGTTTTTGAAACAAACAAAGAGAAAGAGTTTTCATGGAATTGACAGCTATGGCCGATGGATGACTTGTAAATGAATAAAAACTGGGGGACATCTGCAGACTGTTGTGATGAAACAACAGCAAGTGGAATTTTCTCAGAGCGAAGTAGATCGAAAAAGACCTTGGTCTATTTCTGCATGGCCTCGTAAGAGTTGATTTACCCATCGATTTTTCGGGTCATAGTGAGATCCAATAGTCGATGAACCGGCCTAGCGAAGTAACCTGACGACTGCAACGCAGCAGTTTAGCATTTGTTTTCGGTTAAACGACATAAACTAATTACTATCTTGTTATAAAGGGGTATGGGAATAAAAGGTTAAGTCGATCTCTTTATAAATGTACGGTCAGTTCTTGTACAGTCGAATGGAAGGTGGCAAAATATGCTGATCAACAATGCGCGGAAACAGTGCTCTGAAATCATACTGACAAATTGGACTCATTAAGTTGGCGTATTGTGCCAATTCCACGTCTTGCCCTGACATCTTCGGTGGTAAATTTGTCTGAGTTCCGATCCACTGGTTGTCAACACCACTCGTAATCCTGAAATATTTTCCTTCAGAATGTAAGTTTACGCTTGGTAAAAGAAAGTTCTTAACGCCTACAATTTAGGTATTAGTAACCACTTCTGTTTGAAATGACTCGCTTTCACATATAAGAAACCGGTAAAAATCTGGTAAGTTAGATATAAACCCAAACATCGAGGCAAACCTCTTAGATCACAAATTATTTAAGCGATGATCTTTCGTAGCGTTTTCTTATGAGGAAGATCGTTCATTTAAGTTCTCCTGGTCACGTAAACGGCGGCAAGAATAAATCCATCCCAAACTCATCTTTGTATTAAACCATAAACATCGTAAACACAGAGAATAATTTTAGCCTTACGTACAAATGGCAACAAAGTGGAGAACACTGTACCTAATACAGGAGAGGCCGCCGTGTTCATGTCTTGCGGTCAGGCCAGATTTTCCGGAGTGCTAAAAGATTTCTGTACTGAACACAGTTTCTAGTTTTGAGCGTATTGAGTCAATAGAGTCACCGGATCTTCGCTTCCAGTTCCCTGAAGCTCAGCCATTCATGTCCTTATGAGGCGGGCCCAAAATCTGCCAACATCCACTATTGTGTCGCTTGAATATTCATCACCCAATTTGGTTTTCTTTGTCGGGTTTCGACACTTCGGTGTATGTTCCTCGTTGCATATCTACCTCGAATTATTAAATGCCCTGGAGTTATTAAACTGTAATACAAAGCAGGGCAAGCATGTCTTGTATCTTACCCAGCTAGTAACACTTCACAGCAAGCAGTAAATTCGAACATTGCACGAGCATGCATAACGGTCATATGTTAATAAATCGTACGGGTGGGTGTATTTGCCGAGCTACATGGTGCCGCAGCCATAGCCACTGAAAAGAGCGACCGATGAGTTATTGAAACTAGTAGTTTTAAATCCGAAACACGAGACTAAAGAAAACGAGACTTGTAGTTTATGGCTTCTTTGTGACAATATTTTGGTTGAGGTCATCACCTACGGAAATATATTTTACGAATACGGTAGTATCATTCTCTCGGCGTTCTATTGTATACGTGTTTTGCAGAAAAACCCCAAATCGACGGCATTTCTCTGACCGTTGTAAATGACTTATTTTTGGAGGGATGTACAGTCCAACTGCAGTTTATTCAAACGACTTCATCCGTAACTTTACTCGGTCTGTGGTATATTTTAACGTGCCTTAAGAGTGGAATTTTTGCAAAAGTTCAAACTTAATGGCAAGTTAGTCCAACAAACATTGTCTCCCATCAACAACAACCCCTGCAAATAATATTCTATAGTTTGAGCGAGTCTGGTCAATTTGCGCATTCAGAAACACTGTGGCAAAAAGCTAGTTGAAATTCGTGATTTCTCTCGAGAGGCGGAGCCGAATTATGCAATCAATAAAATTGAGTTCAAAGAAAAACGTTGTTAAATTCGCTCTTACTTTAAAAAGCTAGAATATTTGCGCGATGAAGCGTCATCCACGCGCCGCTAGCCATAATTCTCGTTTGTTGTAGTAACTTGGCAATTAGCATTAAACACACGCTCAGCTCTGTAAATACGCCATGTCAGGCGGCAAGCACAAGGTAGGTTTTGACAGGGCGGGACGACACGAGTGTGGGCGAAATTGACAGCCAGTCAAACTTGTCAAGTTTCAAAGAGAACCGAAAAAGCAAACATTGAATGTAAATTTTTCTCTGTGTGAAAAGAACTTTCGGATGTTTGCATTGCCGGATAATCACCACACACCAAGTGACAGCTTGGGCCTTTATACGTATTAAATTATTCTAGCCCAGCAGTTGTACAAAGTAAACACTACATAAATTGCAAGGAAGCGCCATGCACTTTTCACAAGCTACCGGAAAGTTTGTTTACAGGGGCAGCTATTTTAGTCGCCGCTTAGGCGAATATTTTAATAGTTAAGTAGGTTAGTGGTACAACTTGTCAAGAACTAGGAGAGCAACCTTAGATAATAATTTGACGTTCTTCATTTTAATCCTCGTTCATATCTGGTTCGACTCAAATGCTGTCAATTATGTGGCCAGTAGAAAACAATTTTAGCCCACAAAAACGACCCGTTTTGCCTCTTTTTCCAGTAAAGATTCATCTGATTGTCTCCCTTCACCGAAAGAAACCGCCTTCTTCAGTTGATCGCTTAACAATAAACCGAATTAACAATTTTCCTCAAAGTTCTAAAGTACCTGAACTATTTCCTATTCCAAACAGTTGTGTTTGAAAAAAGGCGTGAAAGTGTGAAAGCTGGATCTTAAGTGATTCCACAATAAATGAAAAAATTTCCGCTATTTTCGTTACGTTTTTTAGGTGATATCGCGCAATCAACGCACTTAGTCAGCTTTGATATCAGCTCAACCCGGTGATAAAAGTTCGTCAGCTTTCCGCAAGTCCGCGCGGAAATAGTTTTGACGCCGAACCGTTACGTGTTAACTAGACAAGACAATTCGCAAACATTGCGAGTTTCCTTTCTTTTCAAAAAGGGTTTTGGTTACCACGTCAAACGCGAGTGACATTTACTTCTCATATTCATTCGACTTATTCAAATTAGCGAAGCAAACATTACTAAGTTGAGAAGCAAGCCACTGAAAACATTAAAGCTTGGATAGTTTTCCTCTCATATTGGTAGAGCTGTTGATTAACATAGGGGAAGAAAACCTTGCTATAATTGATATTCATCTCTTCCATGAACCCCCCCAAAGATGTGTTAATGGAAAACTGAACGTGTTCACTAGAAGATGAAATATTGATCCTTACAGGTAGGTCGATCTTGCTTAAGAAGCTCTTTAGTATCTTGAGTCTATCTTGCTCAAGACATTTCAAAAGCGAGCTCTCAAATCTTAAACTATCAAATAGTACACAGGCAGCCCTACTCAAGTCGTTGTTCAAAATATTACGAAACATCGTGAACATTTTCCTTTGATTTTCCTTTCAGCGTTTCCGTAATGTGTTTTTGCGACGTTCCTTGGAAACCGTGGAATTATTGCTAAATACTTTTTGCTTACCGAAGAGTTTCGGGTCTTATAAAGAGTCGCGACTGCTTTAGATGCGTTTTTTTGGCAATTATTGGACTATAGTTCGTGACACTTTCTTGCATATATGGCGGAACTCATTCGTCATTCTTTTCTCAAGTATAGAAAGCATTTTACAAATTGAAAGCACTTGGAAAGCCCAGTTTCTGTTTTGAGACTAGAACGGTCATATCATTTGAAGTTTAAACGATAGGCGAGATCAAGTTCGACTGCCACTTTTTGTGGACTATGAATCCGCCATCTTAGCTTATTATCGACTAATCTTTAGCCGGAGAGATTTCAAAACGTGAGCAGTCACTGTAAACCAGGCATTAGTTGTTTGTCTTTAAACTAGCTGAACTGAATCATTTGTACGAATTTCTTCCGAGAGCCTCGGTTGAAGTTGAATTCTCAAGAATTGTAAACATCAATAGCTATTGAGCCGCTCCAAGTCAGTTTCACTTTGTAACACGGAGGGCATGACATTAGTGTTAGAATTTTTACATACTTACTACGACCAGTAGCTCGATGTCCTCTGATTTTAGCAGGAAGAATGTAAAACAACTCTTTTGGGCTATGAATAAATAGCCGTTTAAGTCAAAGATGCTCGCGTCTTGTATTGAATTTCAACTGAATAATTCAGGTAATAAAAATACCTTAAAAACCAAGGGTAGCTGAGTTGTACTTGTGGAATGGATCTAGAATATCACACCCTTCCTCGATGTTTATCTTTTAAAAGTCAAGTTGCTTCTGAAATTAAAGTTGAAATCACGATACGAACTTCTTTAAATCTTCCGTTCTGTTCATACTTATCACGCAAACTCGTGCTGAACACATTCGAGAAGAATAACATCTCAGCGTAACAACGATTGTAAGTCGCGGGCAAGATTTTTATACCAATGTCGTTTTAAAAACTGCTTGCCTTAGAGCTGTAGTTGTGGAATTACTGAAGTATAAATGTGTTCAGAAAGAACTTCATGAAGAATTTCTATTTTATATGGAAGGCTTGTAGAGGGTAAAGGCAAAGGGAAAACAGTATTGGTACTCACAATGACAGGGTCAGTAAAGGTTTTCGCTGATTGCACTTTGTGTCATATATGAAGGACTTCTAAGGGTATATCAAGTAAATACGAACTGAAATCATGCAGTCGTCTTTCTTTAAAGGTTAAGTCGAAGTTTTTTAAAAGGGAAGCCAACTACTAAGTTGAGAGTTAATGGTATGTGATTTCTAAACCTCAAATCCCATCTGACTGGGTAATAATAATCTCTTTGGTATCAGATATGGTATACGATCAGTTCACAGCCTTGAAATATTTTTGCGAAGTGACTCGCATAAAAGAAACTCAGTAATATGTTACAATAGGGCAAAAAGCCGCTGCAATGCAGGAAACTTCTGCTTTTTTAAGTCTGAAACTGAAATTCTTAGTGACGAAAAATTTTCATAGTCTTAATGTGAGTCTTACAACATTTGGGAGTTTTATTATAACAACAAAAGTGTATAAAATGAAGGGCCGACGGCCACAAATACTACAAATAAACCAAATGAGATGTTAAATTTGCTAGGCTACTTAACTTGGGAGAGGATTCGATATACGTTCAACATATTAAAAACGTAATTCAACGCAAGTTTTTCTTTGGTGATCGTTAATTTTTACAAGATAGGATAAGTTTGTTCTTCGCTCGAATGCTTTACAGCGACTCGAAATTATATCATCTGACATACGTATTGCTTCGTCAACATGTAAAAAAACTTAAGTCTGTCATCCCGGGCTTCAAATACAGTTGATAGCAAAACGTTTTTGTTGCAAATCCGGGGTGAATATATAAGAATTATTCGCTTGGCAGCTATTGTTAATTTGCAATTGCGAAAGGAACTATTTTAACAAGGGAAGTTTGTATTTTCCGGAATAAGAGAGTAAAGTGGTGAGGTTTTCTATTGCTTTGATGATCTCGTTAACTTGTACAAGAAGTTATTGCCACCTTTTGCGACCGAGAACACAAAAAGCTTGATTGGTATATGAAGAAAGTGTGAAAAGCGGAATATATGAAGTACAGGTGTCTGAACCTGGCGTGTATTTTTGTCTAAAAAAGGTTCAGTTGGTCCTTGAAATTCTGGTCGCTACTTGTTCTATAATCAAGTGCAATTTTAATTTGACGGACTTTATTTTTAGCCACTCTTGTTCTCTATACAGTTTATTCCTCCATTTGACTTGCTTAGTTTGAAAGAAAATCTATTTTGGGATTAAACCTTAAAGTTCATTAATAATTTATGCTTTACAACGTGTTGTGTCTTCAAACGAAATTTGAAAGTAGGTTAGCCTTCAGTCTTTGGTTTAAAACATATCTTTCAGTGTGAATCGAAGAAATATTACAGGAAAAGCACTGTGCATGTTTGATTCATTTAGATATCTGACTCACGTTTTAAGTTATTTTCAAACCCAGATTTTTCGAGAAAATTAAAACGAAAAGGCTTTTTTCCCTACCGGCGTGGATTTGCTTATCACAATAAAGCTTTAGATGATTGAAAAAGCAACAAAAATCTAGAACGAAAAGGTTCATAATCATCTCTAGTTTGAAACGAGAATTTGAAGCCTCTGACCAGAACTACTAAGGAGAATTTCAGCTGTAGACAGAAAAGTTAGTATTTTGTTGGTGAGAAGGTATAGGAGGGGAAATTTTGAAAAGTGGTATCTTTTAGCATTATGTGCCCAAGAGTTTTCTCATATTTGCAGAAACTTAAACGTCGTGTGTTGTGCACTCTTCAGTGAGGTGTTCGGCGACAGGAAGAATTTGAAAAAAAAACGTACTGCTATATATGAGTTTTGGTCGCTTCTATATTTGAATCTTAGGCAGAAAAACTCAGCTAGTCATCTTAGCTCTTTTCCGGCAACCATAATTTTACCTAACGAAAATATTAATTCAACGTAATGATAATTTCACCTGTTCAAATTTTAAATTTTCAAGCAGAAAGAAGATGGAACTTGATAAACTGGTATGTTCTATGAGTGTGAATAAGAATTATGTGTTGTTGCTTCTTTTAAAAATTCAATGACAGCCAACGTAGACAATTAACCTTGGAAAGGATGTAAAAGCTAAAAGCAGGAATCTTACATGGCTAAGTGCTGCTACCCAATTATCTGTCACTACTCAACAACGATCTGTCACTGGTATAGCAATGAAGCTTAATACTTTCGAAATCTTGAACGGCTTCCTGCGTGTTAATGGCGTATCCGTATGACCAACGCGTAATAACGCATCAAGAACGCGGTCTAGGAAAATGTAGCTTAGGCCGTCTGTTTTGGACCTTGAAGCTGTTGTTTTGAAAGAATACAGTTAAAACGTATGTCAACCTTATCAATTCACGACGCAGCTTTGATGACAGTCAAAGAAAGATGTTGAATTTTTGATTTGAGTTAAACCAGCCGCTTTTGTATAGAAAAATACATTGAAGCATTTTTGTCAGTGCATGAGCGGAGAAAGAGAGCTTTTTTAATTTTTGTAAGAATACTGTTGCATTAGATACACATGATTTTTTATTTCGTTTGCTTAACTGAAGGCCATAACACTAAGCTGGAAATAACTAGCACTGTTTTTTTTCCTTTAATAACTTCTCCCCTCAGCTCCATTACAGGTGTTGTTGGAGCCTGCCTTTATTGGAGATATCACCATCATTCTGACTACCGATCAGCAAGGTCAACTGACAGAATTTTTTTCCCCAAGTAGCTGTCTTTAAAATGGTCCCACATAATTTGCATCTTTGGTTTATTTAGCATTTTGGTTATAATTTTCAATATATCGCAACCGCAGATCCAATTTTGTTTCAATATTTGACAATACAGGTCTTCCTGTGTGATTGACAGAGGCTTAGGACAAGTCACCGTGGCGCACCTGTTGGCAATAGCGCCCTCCAGTAGCACAATAGCCGACTAAAGTTTACAAATTATTGCAATTCTATTTTACTAACCAAAAATTAACACTGTTTTGTTTCACAAGTCCGCTCCTCCTTTGTATAGAGATTGATGAAACATTTTGGACAAAACGTATCATTAAAAATGCCCATCTCCATTCATTGCGGTAATCTCAGTTATTAACACGACTGCGGCAAACAGACAGTTGAGCGAGCAAAGCCAGCCTTGCATGTGTTCAGGTCACTCCTGAGTCAAATTAATAGCTCTTTTATCAAACACGAAAACCTCAGTCGATAGTTTCCTATGGATAAAGGCTTTCGGAACCCTGCATGAGGCTGTTGTTAGAAAAACTGAAAAAAGAACATTTATTTCATCTCAAGTCATCCATATAATAAGGATAAACATATACAACGAGCTTAAATTTTCAATAAAGTTTAAATCGCTAGACTGCACCACCAACAAGCTGAAGTCGTCTTAGCTCAGCCACCTGTCTCAAAAGGAAGGCAGTGCACCAGTTTACCTTCACTTTTCGTCATGTAGCC
>OZ026597.1:44405982-44408482 GCA_964020085.1 Micromussa lordhowensis
AAATACACTGCGTCCTTTTATTTATCTCTCTGTTTCGTGCTGTCATCGATTAAGACAAGAAATAACGACTTTGCAATGTTTAACTTTACACGATTAATCGTAATATTTGTCATGGCAAGCTGGGATAAAGGAAAATGTTTACCTAACTTCACAAGAACACGAATTTTTGTTTGCGATTCAAATTTAATCAAGTACTTCGATGATGTGATGAAAAAAGTTATCCCAGAATTGTTTTGACGCCACAGTTGTAGTACTGGAGGGCGCATCTCGCCCAGAGCATTCACTGGTTGCAAAGCTAATCTTAAGAAGCCTATTATCCTCGATAAAATAATTAAAATTCAAACTATTGATAAGATTTGTTTATATGTTCCGTTCAAAATAAAGCTCCTGTCTGCCAAGTGATTGAGACAGGCTGTGCCGACAGAGTCGGTATAAGATAGCGGCATGCTTTTAAGCTTCAAGTGGGGTCTGTCAAGGGAGCCCTGCTCTGTTCTAACTACGCCAACATTCCCAGAGAACCATAAAGACTCCGTTTCACTGAGTGAAGCCAACACTTGTAGAATTGGAAGAATATTCAGGGACGTTTCCAACGTGAGGTTAAAGATGACTTTTGGATCCTTTAATTAGATAATTATAGGTTCATATGATCAAAGGATAGCCGCGTGCGTTGTTCTATCGTCTGTTATTGTTTTTATTTAATCGTGAGCGGTAGAAATCAGTGGTTAGTTTTGTGGCTGCACACAAAACAAGTCGGTATGGGGCTCTCATTAAGTAACCCTCCACAGATTACCTGCCTTAGCACAGAGGGCGTGTTCTTAAAATAATTTCATCATCTACACTTGACAAAAAATGTAAGAATTCTTGCCAGCTGATCAAGAAGCTCCCAAGGGCCTCAAACTTCTATTGAGTATGGCTAAAAATGTTAAAGACAAAAACTTGCTGTATCCTAGGTTCGTATTTTAGGTTTATTGTTAGAACCACAGATTGTACTCTCTTCAATTAGGCACTGCCTGAGTGGAGGTCAGTGGAGAATAGTGAATCATGCACTTGCTCTAGGATATGATTGTCAGTCCACGTTGTAAAGCAAAAGCAAAACAACCTGCCTAGTGAATTTCTTCAGTTTTCATCTACTAAAGCACCTCGTCTTTCCGGCGAGCTCGTGGACTTCTTGTTGCAGTAATGTTTGCTGCCCGCAAAATAATCGTTCGCTGGGCATTATAAGAAGTTTAATATCTGTCGACAAAAAACGAGTCTCCCGAGCACAACACTATAAAGGTACAAAACTATGAATAGAGGCACAAAAAGTTTGAATTAACTCAGAACATTTGAACTCCTTGAATGAAATATTATGGTTTAGTATGTCGCGGACTGTCTCAGTGTCTTTTTATGTATTTGGTTCTGTTCTGATTCGTTATGTCGTAGCAATTGAAGTCGCTCTGCGCGCTCCTAGATAAGGCAATCAGTTATACTGAATAAAACCACCGGCTTGGCAGAAGAATGTCGTTGAAAAGGTGTGAGATTGATTACTGCAAATTGGACGAGGGTTGATTTTCAACTGACAAGTAAGTGATTATGTTTGACCAATTTGATTTCAGAATCGAACGATTCTTAGGTTGCATGACTTTCAGGCTCGAAATATACGATAGGATTAATAAGGTGTGCTCTATGTACTGACAAACGAATCACAACTAAGTAGCTAAACTAGTAAGTAAGTATTTTAGGGTGGTATATTCAGCAGTGGCCCATACAGATTGTCAACTTAACTTTCTTGTTGGCGTTTACGGTTTCACAACAAACGCGAATGCTCGGATAAGTCCGAAAATTCTCAGTTTCTCAAAGTCTCAAGTACTTTGACAGAATTTTAACAATCATTTTACTGATCATTGTGACATTTGTATACTTGTACCATCTTTGCTAATTTTCGATATATCTGTCTTATTCTCGAAAAATGTTCTCCAGTGCCGGTTGTTCAGGCTATTGTCCCTTTCAAAGTTGAAGTTTTTAATCTTGGAATGTGTTTGGTAACAATCTGTGTAATCAGAGAATGTGAAGTGTTAAAATAAAGATATATTTATCTCTTAAAATGTGTACCTAACGTCGTTATTGTACCATCCATCACGTTTGACAATTCCACAGGGTCTGGTTTTGACAAAGAGATAATTAAAACTGAATAAAACCGTTCAAAGGCAAAATCTTTCCTTGTGGTGTGATATTTAAAGCCATTTTTGTTTCTGTAGATTGACATTTACCGCTATTATTTAGGGCAAGATTTTTTCATTCCATTTAATAGTTTTGTCAAAATCTATTTGCTACCGTTTATTGAAGCAAGAAGAACTGGGTGTAAGACAAATAGCACGTAATGAGAACCGAAGGATCAAATTCTAATTTTGTTATAGAATAACAACTGAAATTAAATTGCCGCTTCAATTTAATCCAATATTAATATCGAATTAGTTTTGCCAGACTTAAGTGTAGCTGGCAAAGACTGCAGCGATTTGGA
>OZ026597.1:44410982-44413482 GCA_964020085.1 Micromussa lordhowensis
ATTTTGAAATAAACTGACATAAATGGGCCGACGTTTTTCAAATTTACCCAAAGGCAATCCATTTCAATCCTCCCCAGTTTTGTCCATCCTTGTCCCTTCTTAGCATTCCTGTGTTTTTTTGAGTTCTTCTATAGTTTTGAGCCGTTATTTTGTTATTTCAGTTAATTCTATGACAGTTTGATCAATGCTGAAATTGCCTAAAATTGCGTGACCTAGCCCCTTTAACGAGCAACTTTTTATTAAAGTCCAGCAACTTGAGGCAATTTTTAGAGACCATTCGGATGAACCTGTGGCTGAGGGCATCCATGGACAATACCTGGCGTACCACTTTGTAAGGACTGTAAGGTGTGTGGCGTTTATTTATCAGGGCTGGGTTGTTCAAAGCCCGGTTAAGCTAATAAAGGGTTAGCGAGAATTTTGAGTTTAAATTTGCAAGTGTTTGGTGAGTTTTTCTGTTATATCCTTCAGTTTTGAATAATCTCAAAATACCCAAACATAAGTAGTGAAAAACATTTTTAAACACGAAAACTTAATACTTCGGTTAACTTTTAACCCTGGGTTAGCGTTATAACCGACTTTCGAACAACCCGGCCCAGGGTCGGATTGTTCGGAAGCCGATTAACGCTAACCCAGGGTTAAAAGTTAACCGAAGTATTAATTTTTCGTGTTAAAAATGTTTTTCACTGCTTATGTTTGGGTATTTTGAGATTATCCAAACTCAAAACTGAAGGATAAACAGTATAAATAGAAAAACTCACCAAACAGTTGCAAATTTAAACGCAAAATTCTCGCTAATTCTGGGTTAGCTTAACTAGGCTTTGAACAACCCGGCCCAGAACAGTAGAACGGTGTACATGCGTACAGCTCTTATACGCAAAACCAATCTATGTAAAACAAAATGCAAGAATCTCGTTTGTTCAATGTAAATAAAAATAAACAAGCTACACTGTACTCCAAAATTTTGAAAGTAAGTGGTCAATGTTAGATTATTTTAATGCGAGTGTTAGAGGCTCGGCTACACCTTTAATTTACGGCAGAGACGCTAAGAATTTGTGTGACTTAGACAATTTTTAAAAACGTGAATCATCGAAACTAATTCATAAGCAGCCATGTCAGCGGTCCGTATTGCAAAATTTCGACCTCACAGAGAACCTTTTAGAAGGCTCCTTGTGGACCATTTTAAAATACAATTAAGTGTCTTTCAGTGTCATTTTTATGTTTTCTTTCGTCTTTCTCTCCCCTCCCCCACCCTGTAGAACCACACTTGAAAACAATGGCGAACTGTAAATAGAATAGTATAATTAACAATTATTCCACAAGCGCACGTTGGATATGAGATGGTAGATAGCCAACGAGGCGCATAGCGCCGTGTGGGCTTTAATCATCTCATATCCAACAAGGGCGAGTGGAATAATTGTTTTATTAAACACGCCCCAAAAAATATAGCAAACTAAACTTAAAAAAAAATAAAAACGCCTCAAAAAAATCACGCGTACGCTTACCATATTCGTAGAGCATCAGTGGTATAATGGCTCATAGCCCATGATGGCTAAACCAATGAAAACTCCCGAATTGCAAATTATCTAATGATCCAGTTTTAGATCATTATTGATCCAACGTATACGAACAGGATCATCATTCCGGTTGCTTGCTTTTAAAGCATTAGCTATGCAGTTGTTTCCTTTGCCAAGGCTACCAAGACTGAATTTCTTCAATCGTTTTTACATTACATTTCTGTTTCTAGAGATTCGTCCCAGATCCACCTATGATTGGTTTGCAGTGTCACGCCACCAAAAATAAAAATCATAACCATTAATTCAATAAATGAAGTCAAGAAGCTGGGATATGAAAGATGACTGATATGTAAACAACCTCGCCAAGATTTAGGTCTGTGCGGTTATTCATTTGCGGGTTATCCGGAAAAGTGTTTCACCCAAATTTATGGAGATTTGCATGGAGACGCCATGTGGAGGGGGCACCAACATGGCGGCCGGAAAGTAGCAGAAACATCTGTCATTGAGGTTTGCCATCGAAACGAAAAGTTATTACTCTAGAAATCCGACACATTGAACCAAGAATAACAGTATGAAATCACCGTTGTCAATTTAACAAATTGACGTCAGTTTTTCATGCGTCTGTCCTGTTATTGATCATAAATTTCGTCATCGTATTGTCAAAGTAGCTGTGGATCTGCAGACTACTTTGACAATGTGATGACGAAATTCATTGTCAATAACAGGACAGACTCATTAAAAACTGACGTCAATTTGTGTTTTACGATAACAAATGGTCGAATTGCTCGCTCTCGCTCGCTGACGCGTCGCACGAATTTCAAATTCATGTGTCTGTCCGCATATTGACAATAAAAATTAGCCAATGAGCTCGCGAGAATTTCTGCAGTTATCGTAAAATAAGCAATAGAGCACTTTTTCCGTGTTATATAGCCTCATAACTTTCGAGAATTCTCCCAACCCTCCGAGTGTTTAGATGAGGCTATATA
>OZ026597.1:44418482-44465982 GCA_964020085.1 Micromussa lordhowensis
AACCTGCGCACTCCCCAAACACATCATCTAGACTATGTCGTTAAGTGCAAACCTCCAGCTTCATCCTTCCTTTTCCAACTTGTTCAACCTGACGAATTACGGTCAGAAATATTACTTGTACCGAATGATGAATCTTATGGTTTATACTCCTCACCTACCAAACTACTCAAATGTTCAAGTGCCGTCATAGCTCCTGTCCTTTCAGAGATACTAAATACATGATCCATCAGATTAGGGACTTATCCATCAAAGCTCAAAATGGCCAAAATTACGCCTGTATTTAAAGAGTGACGATGAGACTGACACAAACAACTACAGACCTACTACTACTACTTTCAAATTTCAATAGAGTATTTGAGAAAATAATTTACAACAGATTGACGAGTTATATAAAGAAACATGAACTTCTGTATTCTTCACAATACGGCTTCCGTAAGGGACATTCAACCCAACACCCAATATTTAGCAATTATTGAATGAGGCTGAGTAGGATATGAAGAATTCTGCAGATCAAGGAGAGTGTTATCCACAGAGGCCGAAGGCCGAGGTGGATAACACCCTCCGAGATCTGCAGAATTCTTCATATCCTACGAAAGCCGAATTCAATAATTGCTTTATTATTCATTCAAAATATTTCACCGTTCTTAAAGGAGTTTCACTATTTCGCTCTTTGAATTTCATTCCTCTGTTTTTCTGCTCACCAAACATAACGCAATCTCGTCCCCAGGTTTTCTCGGTCAACAGTTCAATAATCTGCAGCGGGCTGCACTTTTGACGTCATTTTGACGTCATCGGTTCAATAATTTTCAGCGGGCTGCACTTTTGACGTCATTGATTCAATATGGCGAAGATTCTTTCCAAATTTGGTGAACAGCAGCTGGTTACTGTGAATTATGCGTGTGGTTTTAACCAATCAGAAACGCGGAAATATTTTGAATGAATAATAATGGATATTATAAATGATATACAGTCAAACATGAACCAGCGATTGCTATCTTCTGGAGTATTCATCGTCCTTAAAAAAGCCTTCGATACCGTCGATCACGAAATCTTGCTTGATAAGCTCAATCACTATGGCTTTCGCGGAATAAGTAATGATTGGTTCTCCTCATATCTCAAAAATCGCATACAAACAACGCAAGTAGGCCATCATATATCGGACAAAGCTGCCGTTAGTTGTGGTGTTCCTCAAGGATCAGTTCTTGGTCCATTGCTTTTCTTGCTATACGTCAATGATATCCACAGATGCTCGGCGAACAAATTTAAGTTTACCTCTTTGCAGACGACACTAACATCCTGTATGCGGACAAAAATGTAAAAAGTCTTGAGACAATAGCCATCATTGAGCTACAAAACCTTATCTGGTTGACAGCCAACAAACTAACTTTTGACATTAAGAAATCCAACTTTGTAATTTTTCATCCATACCAAAAGCGACTTGCTTACCAACCAAAACTTTGCATGTTTGATAATGAAAAGAATAGATATGTTAGTCTCGAGTCTAAAGTTTACATAAAATACCTGGGCGTTCTTATTGATCAGAATCTCTCTTGGAAATACCACATCGATTCCATTGCTACAAAAAATTAGTAAAAATGTTGGGCTAATTGCAAAGCTACGCCACTCTGAACCTCGACCAATACTACTGAATACCTATAACTCACTAATTCATCTTTATTTAACCTGTGGTCTTGCTGCCTGGGGTCAGGCATGCAAGACTTACCTTAACAAAATTCAACGGCTAATTCTTCAGAAAAGAGCTCTTCGTTTTCTGTACTTCGCAGACTGGCACGACCATGCAATTCCTTCATTTCTCGAAGCTAACGTGCTTCCAATAACTTTTCTTTATTATGAGTCCGTATCAGCCTTAATGCACGATATCAATAATAATAAAGCCCCAGTAAACATGTCAAATTTATTTCAGAAAACGTCTAATATTCATTCTTACAATACACGATCGTCTACGTCTGGAAAATGTTATGTTAAAAATTCTAGACTTGAAATACAAAACAATTCTTTCTCTCGGCTCGGAGTAAAGCTTTTGTTTTTGACTTTATAAGATAACTTGTTTTGTAAAACTTTGTTATGTACTTGGCTTGCCCCGCCACGATTAGCTCTCTAGCTATTTGCGGGGCCGCTATCGCACATTTTTGTTGGACAAAGAACAATTCAGATTACAGATATTCAGAATACAGATTCGTTCTGTTTTTGCTAAAATGGAGAAAAACAGTAAAGGAAGTGATCTAGTGAACTAGATGAATGTGACATGTTTCTCTTCTGACATCTTCGAAGTTACTCTCTCGTTAAATCCCGAAAAGAAAACATTTAATTGTCATAGTATAAAGAAGTGTGAAGAGACACACCTTCGATGCTGTTATGGTGTGAAACGATCTGATGACTTCCTCGCGTGATGTGCTGCTTTCAAGTTAGTCTACATGTTCTCTCTCTTGCAAGCTGATATTCCTCTCTAAGTTTACTTAAAGTTGCCCTAGCCTTCCGACTTCTGTCCTGTATCGGTTTTTCCATTCCCTAATTACAGTTTCGAGGTATTTATCTCCAACACCAATGAACCCAAAGATATTACGGTTGAGGCTAAACAGTTTAAATCCGGAGTTACCACACATTTTCTCATAAGCGATTGGAGTGATGATTCTGTTCGTTGGTGCAATGCTTTACCAATGATTCCATCACCTAGTAACCTAGAGTGTTTCAACTGTCCGTGGCAGCCATTTTATGGCTAATTCATTGAGCGCATGTGCACACTGTTTCTTAAAACTGCATGGGCGACATGTGGTGGCAAGTGCTTCTAAGAAGAAATCCACCACAAGTTCGAGTACCAAGGGCACAAAAACTTTGTACCGAGGTTACTTACATTGTATTTCAAACTTCTGTGTGGCTAGTCTGCGAAAACAGCCGTCCTTCTTCGCTCACGCCACTCGGGCCCGCAGCGAAGAAGGACGGCTGTTTTCGCAGGCTACTGCGTGGCTGTTTTAAATATCTTCCAAAAGAAATCACTACTAAAAAACACCAAATGTCGAAAACAAATTTTGAAGTTTGTATGAAACACATGAAAGTAGGTGGAATGAAACTGATGTTGAAATTTTACCTGTGTAATATAACTTGTGAAATTTATCTGAACTTTAAAATATATTTTTCTTGAGTTCCCATGGGAAATTGTGTTTGGTGTTCTCAGGCAACTGTTTGTATCTTTAGCTGTTCGGAAATTTGAAAAAGGACTGTAAAATATTGGGCCGGGTGGTTCGAAAGCCGGTTAACGCTAACCCAGAATTAAAAGTTAACCGACGTATTAATATTTCTTGTATAAAAATGTTTTTCACTTTTTATCTCTCGTGTAGGTTGAGATTACTCAAGTTCAAAAGTGAAGCACAAACAATATAAACAGAAAACCTCACCAAAAAGTTACAAATCTGAAACTGATTAAAATTCTTGCTAATCCTGGGTTAGCTTAATCCTGATTGCAATAATTAACCATAAAGGGAAAAGAGGATTTATTTTTCTTGGATCAGAAAATTAGAAATGATCAATTGTGAGCATGTAATTTATCAGCGTGTATTTTCGCTATTTTTTCCGATCAAAGTATATCCACCTTTATTTAATTCTCAACCTTGGATAATGAAATTCTAGCTTTCTGATTGGTTCACTAGATCTCGGTTACCAGCCATTATACCTGCGTTTGACCTTATATGGAAATTAATGCGGCAAATGTCGCTCAGCATAAAATTTTTCCCGTGAAGCCAAGTTTCGTCGACAAAAAAAAAATGGATGAAAAAGGCAGATTTGGCGAGCTATCCACGCAAGAAATACAAGAAATTATGGACAAGGCCGTCACAGAAACAACAAAAAATAAAAAGCCACAAAGTTCGGAATGAGATTGTTTAACGGTACGTACCCGTTAAGTTTCAATTAAAAGTTGTAAAATTTCAAATATGACCGTCGTTTCTTAGACTTAAATAAAATTTAGCAAAACCGAAGGTTGAGAATTTAATAAAACAATTATTCCATTCGCGCTAGTTGGATATGAGATGGTTATAGCCAACTCGGCCCTACGGGCCTCGTTCGCTATTTACAATCTCATATCCAACGCGCGCTCATGGAATAACTGTTCAATGAGCATACCAAGATTGTATAAATTACGTACGCAATATCAGGGACTTTCCAAAATACGTTTGTGCAAGGAATATGTCGGAAGAAAAGTGAACAACACGCCAGGGGTTAATTTGTGACGAAATTTGCTTTTGCACGTACTCCCTCCTTCTCCCCCCAGCGTGATAACCTAACTTCAGTCTGCAATCGAATGGAAAAAAAAAACAGTATTGCGTCAGCAATCAACTACAAAAGGACACACGAGCACGATCAGCTCATAACCTGAGCCCGCGATATTGTCACGTGATACTGGTCAGCGGATACCTTATTTTGACAGCTGTCAATTAACCATAACGTGAATGTCCAAGATCAAACATGTACCTACTCTCTTATTTTTCAAATTTTGGAGATCGATCGGTTACCAAATTTTCTAAGGTATGGAGCTTCGCGCGCAGGAGCTCCGCTATTAGAAATGAAACTTGTGTGGTCGAGAAAAACTGAGGAATTTGCAGTTTTTCTGAAAGCCTGACAAAAGAAACTTCGGCTTAAACCCGTGATAACTAAACGTCAACAAAACAACATTTTCACGTTATAAAACACATTGAACGCTTTCCGATCGACCAAAATTTCGAAACGGGGCAAATGGTACGGAAATTTCCTGCGAAAGTTTCCAGAAATCCGGAAATTGTCGAATTTCCGAAAAGCGAACCATTCAACTGAAAACTCCGAAACTTCCGAGAGGAAAGACAAATAAAGCGGCAATTCCCGATAAGAAATTTCCGAAAATTTTGGTATACCTTGCAAGATTGTCTTCTTTTCCAGAAATTCCGGAAATGCCATTCCCCTGGTCATTGGAAATTTTCGGAACTTCAAACCAAAATTTTTCATCGAATGGAAAAGCGCCCATCATCTTTCGTAAATACAACATAACGTCGACTGGGCGCCGCAGCTGCCACCGAATATCATAACCTTGTAACACAATTCCCAGGTATGGTTCTGCCATAAAGGAAACATTGCAAGTTATTATCACAAAATTGGAAATAAACCACAATAGCCCTTTTCACGGTTATCTTTTCGCACTTGCATCACAATATAATCTAGCATGCATGTGAGGCAATTTCGGCCTATTTTGTAGTTTTGGCCCGAAATTGCCTCGCATCCACGTTTAATTACATTGTAATGCATATAAGAAAAACTAATCGAGGGCCATTCTGGCTATATTGTGGTCTGCAGGAATGCGTGTTTAAACCATTTATTAAAACTAGTATCACGGAGTTTGAAAATTGAAATCATGAGACTTAAAGCGAGAAAGCACAGAAATATCGTAAGATAAAAGAGCAAAATTGGCAAGATTTCCTTTATTTCTTGCATACTTTGTAACCTATCAACATTCACCACTATATTACTAAGGTAATTAAATGGTTATAAAGTTATTTCCCTCATACTAATGTTAATTGATTTTAAAAACAATGCAAACTAATGATGAAGATAAAAGAGACATTTACCGACAAACTCATATTACCTAACACTCAAATTACAAGTAACTGTTAGGCTCAAGCAAGCAGATTCCATATAGGCTACATCCATTTTACTCTCTCTATTGGCTCGCTTTTCTGGGCTTTTGGAATTATAAAATCAAGGCTCTAGTTCAACGAAGTTTCATTGACACTGTTTCCATAAATCCATTCATATATAGAATATATAAAATGTAATAATGCAAATAAAGATATGCAAACAAAAATTTCATGTCGCTCAGAAGAAAAGATAAAAACTGTTATAAAATAACAAAAATAAAAACTAAATCAAATTAATAGGATTATAAAACTTAAAAAATAATGATTTACTTTAATTTACTTTTATACATTTTAAACCTGGCAATTGTCATCCCCTGAGCCGCCTGTCCCTCTCAACCGGCGGGGCCCTGGTACCACAGAAAGATGACTTAGGAGACACATGGATTGATTGGCTAGTAATTTGCGCTAAGATTTTCACTAATTCAAGTCATCCATGACATCAATACCACTCCCGTCCACAATATTACTTGCTTCAACTTATTTTCGTCAAAACTTGTTTAGATCTGCAGGTACTCTGATCAAATGGTTTTGGTTAAGATCTCCAGTGGATGTTTGTTTCCGAGAAGAAAACCTGCCCTGAATTAGTGAACATCTTCCTTCATTTAGCCAATGAAAACACGGGTCTCCAGATCCGTCTTTTTTCGTGCCAAGGCCACCCAGGATAAGAGAGCACACACAGGTTGTTTACCATTTACATGGAGAAACCGGTTGGTCGATGGTTTGTGCAAATGGAAAGCAAAATTCCCATATTGGAAATTTCCGTTTGGGGTGGCGTGTACCATTTGAACAACAGACCCAACTTACCGAAAGAGCCTAGGACGAGTTTGGACATCTTCAAAATGGCGGCTGAGCTCGTCTTATTGAGCGAGGCTCTAGATGCCTCAATTGACGAGGAACTACTTCTCGATCATGAGGAAGACGAGCTTGCACACTGGTAAACAGAACTAGTACTCTCCGCAGCAGCCATGTTGACGCATCTCACGTGACGGAGATAAAAAAATTGGCGTATGGCCTGGAACTGGTTTCGAATGGCAAATGGTAAGCACATTTTCCGTTCGGATACTCCGTTTGAGAATTTTGGACTACCTCTCGAGACGTTCCGTTTATTTTGGAAAATTTCCGTTCGGGCAAACCAAAACGGTCTTACCATTTACATCCCAACCGAAATTTCCGGAATTTTTTGGTAAATGGTAAACAACCACAGCTCCAGGGACAAGCGACAGGGCTGAATAACGTTTGCGCATGTGCGAGATGTCATCACAAACAAGAATTACACTAAGATCAAATTTTGGCGCCAACGTGATGTGTGGTTCTTTTCTGTTTCAGTTGAATGACGACAAGATAGGAGCAGAAAATTTTCCATTATTTTTGCACTTAAACGCAAATATCTCTTTTTTATGCTTTGGAAAAAGACAATGAACAAAAAAATGAACACTTTGAAGTTTACATCGAAGTTTTTTCGCAAACAAATGCAGGGGAATACAAGAAACCTCTCCAGTAACGCGGTAAATATTCAGAGCCTTGGATTCAACCGTCAAGACGGGTTCTTCGCTTCGATTGACACTCGTTTGCTTCGTTTGAAAGAGAAATGATGTTTGCGGGACATTAAAGGCAACACGAGATTTTAGAAAAGTCCCGCCAGAGGCGAGTATTACGATCTTAATTTGGTTTTTAATCAAAACAAAAGCACCTTTCTTGAGCGAACCGTATCAATTATTTGAACACAAACGCTGTGGTATGGAAACATGGCCAGCACCTGCACGCACTCGTAAGCGTATTCGCAAAACTTAAACTTCAGAAAATGTTTACTCCATGAACGTAATGTCAGCTACATGAATCGAAACAACTGTCAGACAGTACTTTTGTTTACAGAGTTTGCTTATCTTAATTTATCGATATATTTCATCTAAATGAAACACATGTTACTGTTCCAAACTTATGTGGGATGCTGTTAATCTTCTTAAACCATGAAAGCAATTCAAATGCTGCATCGCTTGGGGCCATTGCCACGAATGCCCCATTTGTCCCATGGTAATGACTGTCAAACACAGTTATTCCATTCTGTGTGGGGATGAAGGCCACCGTTTTGGCATTGCTAATGAAGATACAAGCTGTCTTGGTATTGTTAGCCTGGGCTTGGTTAAAGTAGTACGGAAGGCTTGCTGATGGAGTCTGCTCTCTTATGATAGTGACTGTAAACTCTTCAGACACGTCAATATTTTCAAGATCTTTTGTCTCCTCCATTTTAGTGGCTGCCTCCCGAACACCATAGAGCTTTCCACTGTTGGCTGCAGCCTTGTCATAAAATTGGTTGCCAAGCGTGATAGCGTCAAGAACTCTGGAAATCCAGGTGTTGCTTAGTGGCCTGCTGCTGTCAAGAGGTTCAGGCGAGCTGAAGTATAACTTACTGTATGTAAGGGCAATAAACGTGCATGCGTTACTGCCCCGTCGGCCATTTAAAGTTGATTGCGAATATTGAGATGGGAAGTGCCAGCTTGTGATTCTGTTGGACTTGGTAGGACTTATTATAGTTTGCACCACTAAGGACTGAGACTGGTTGTGAGCATTAGGGTGTTGTGGTTGATCAATCTCTTCACTAGCTGTGAGGCTGCTATTTAGTTTCTGCTCCCAGTGTCCAGAGGTGTAGCACTCTTCTGCAGTTGTATTTCTTGTTTCACTGTTCACCACAGCTGCTGTGTCATCTTCAGTTTCAGAGTCACTTGATTCACCATCTGATTGTGTACTTCCACTTTTCAACAGTCCTTCATTATTCTTTGTCAATTGTCCGCCCAAAGGTTCTTGGCATATACTGCAGCAGCCATCACTTGATAAACAAGACCCATGGAACGTGTGGTAACAGGTAAGGCGAACAAAGCCGTCACAACCATAATGACTATTGCTGTTGCAGTCAGGTAGGTCACAGCATACTTGTGGATTTGGCTCTTTTCCCAGAGTTTTACTTGCCTTGGGTGACGGGGGAAGACACTTGGTTTCAGCTTTGATACCATATGTTGGGAAATTGAAATTTGGCCAGCTTTTAGGTTTACCATTATTGTAAAAGTCAGTTGGAATCTGGAATACACAATAGTAAATTCCCCTATTAGGACAGTATTAGTGAAACCATGTTTTGATTATTTCGAGAATACAGTGGTAATTGTTTCTCTTTTTATGAAATACTAGACTTGCTTTAAACAATTTTATATCAAGTTACTGCATTTTCACCATTTTCTCAAATTTTTATGAGAAGTTTTTAAACTTTCAATCCCAAAAGCCCCTTTCCATTTAGTAATACTTACCACATGAGCTCTGTTGGTATTTTTTGCTAGTTCTGGTAACAATTGTAGGATAAATTCCGCTGACTTGCCACTGGCAACAATCTGCCAGAAACTAAAATTTGATTGTCCCCTCATGTAACCTAGCACAAATCCTCCACAAAAGTGAGTCAGAAATCCAGTTGATGCTATGTCTTTCGCTACCCTCTAAATGTTAGAAGAGTTGCTTTCCACACGATTCCTAGGAAGAGCATTTTTAGGATAAGATTTCGTGTAATAAATTGATTTTTGTCATTGCTTTGAGTGTGGGAACATAGCACAGACTGTCTTTAAAGCAACTGAGTACTGTTTACATTTCTAGTAGTCAGGAAGAAAGTTCTTTTGGTAATCAGAGTCACTAAGGAAAGAAAGCCTTGATTTGAAATGTTAAAAAGAATGGCCATCGGTGCCACCACAGACATATATAGCTCTAAATTTCCTGTTCTGAAAATTTGATAGTAAACCAGCGGAATAACATCCTCTAGTAGGTAAAGAGTGGAAACGAACTCATGACTCTTGCACAAAGTAAACGTCTTTAGCGCTTGTTCCCGTACCATAAGAAAGGCAAGCAAGCTGCTGTAACACGTAATTCTGTTCCAGTGCCGAGTGTCAGCTGTTCGTAGAGCCACCGACATACCTCGCTGTTCCAGCATGGAACCTCCACATTTTCCCTCTGCATTCCTCGCCTTTTTTAGTTTTTCTGTGATACCAGCATGTCCGCTCACCGAAGGTTTCCGTCAACAACAAACTCATTAACATAATCTGCAACAAAGCCACCAGCACGAGCTGCATGTTCGCGTCACCAACTGTGACTTCGCCGTAAAATTTCGGTGAGTGTTCAAGGATGGGAACGTGGTGCTCAGGAGATATGTTTTAATATCGACCGGTTTTTAGCGAATGTTTCAAGCTTAACCTTTTTGCTTACTCCTTAACCTAAGCGAAAATTCTCAGCGCTCTTAAATTTTTCAAAAATGGCCGCCATTTTAGTTACGTTTCTATGGTTTTATGTTATCATTCCCAGTTTCCCAGCGCGTGCGAATAAGCATGCGCAGACGTTATTCAGTCCTGTCGGGACAAGCATGAAACCTGTCACAATATTGATGCTAGCCAGTGAGCAGGCTCACCGCGCGAGTCACGCGCGCGAGTGGCGGAGAGCAAAACGATCCGGCGGCGTGGAGTCTGCTGAAGAGATTTCTCATCTTGCGGCTCAAGTTAGCATCAGTTTTTCTTGCGTCTGTCCTGTTATTGATCATGAATTTCGTCATAACATTGTCAAAGTAGCTGTGGATCCACGAGGCGATAGCGGAGTGGATCCGCAGACTACTTTGACAATGTTATGACGAAATTCATCATCAATAACTAGACAGACGCATAAAAAACTGACGTTAATTTGTTTACGAAAACAAATTGTCCACTCTCGATCACTGACGCGTTGCATAAATTATCTGTCTGTTTTGCAGTTATCGTAAAATATAAATTCATGTGTCTGTCCTCTTATTGACAATGAAAATTAGTCAATGAGCGCGCGAGAATTTCTGCAGATATCGTAAAATTCGCGCTCGCGACTACGCCGCGCTTCTGCTCCGACGTGAGCCTGCTCGCAGGCTATATTAATGCTTGGCATCAAGCCCGGGCAGGTGATATATAACCAACAAATTACCAAGCTTATGGAAACAATTCTTACAGTACCACAAATACTTTCTTTTTTCTTAGTCATATGGGTTTTTTAACTTTTTTCTGATCGTCGTTACCAGTGCGCCTCGCAGGCCGGTCGTCGTCAATTTATACTCACGAATGAAGAAAGCATGAAACGCAATTTCTCATGCCCGGTTAGTTGTTCTGATCTAAAATCGAAACTATTAATGTCTTCATAAAAGCCTCAATATAAGCCCGCAAACATTTTGGGTCTTGCGGGAAGAAACACAAGAAAATTTCTGAAACTGAAACTGCCTGTCTTAAGACTTTTAAGTGTTTCATTGTTCAGTAATGAAGTAGCAAATTTCATCGTGCTTCCAGCTAATAAATCGCGCTCCGCGATAAGTCCTGTGTAACTTCCTATTTGAATTTATTTCAATATAGATCTCTAAGAGCTAATTACTTCTTGAAACCTAAATTTCTACACCGTTCAAACCAATTAATATATTAAGAACCAAAATGTTAAAGTTAATCTACAATTTACTCATTTACACTGACAGGTCTTTTCAACCAATAGGAAACGAAAACATTTCTATCTAAACTAAAATCTCATGATGAATAAAAACGATAAAACTGTCGGTATTGTTTGGGTCCATTCCTCCTAACCTAAATTTGGTGACCCATGAGTCACGTTTAAATTCATGAATTTTGTTCAGTTGACCGAGCAAATTGGTAGCATACCAACTTGAGTAACCATTGAAGCACTCTAGAGATTTGTGATCATAATTCTGTTTCATAAAAGCTTTGCGTCATTTGCTCTTGGGAATCACCAACCTTTGCTCTTGCAGACTCCAGGAACTTTGATATTTCGACACCTGAAAGGCACAAACAACAATGTCCAATATATGTTTATGGACACTTGCCCGTACATCGTTCGTTTCACTTGCCCAGATTGGCCAGTATGATACTGTATAACCAGTAGATTATTAATTATATAGCAGCTTTCAATTGAGTGTTGTAAAACCAAAACCAATCAATTACTTACCTACTCGCTCAATCTCAAACTGTAGTAAAACCAAAACCGAAAACACTCAACCGCTGAAAACCGCTCCAGCATGAAATTGTTACTGACTGATAAGTTCACGTACACTACTGATATGTACAAGGCCCAGAGTACTAGCTAAATAGTCACTGGAAAATGTGTCCTGCTAGATTCTGCTTACACCTTGCTGACAATTCCGAATATAAAAGAACAGGACATGGAAACAATGTTGAAGGCGTGAAGTTCGTGTTAGGGAAATGTTGGAGGAGGTTCGTTTTTTCTTGTGCAAGTTTATTAATCGAGCAAAATAATGAAGACCAATATTCCCCATACGGACTGAACAAGCTAGTGAAATAAGTATTTACTATAATGGCTCTTTAACACTGCGTCTGCGTATGTTGCTTATGCTTACGCTTGTGCGCTAGTGAGCGGAACCAGCCAAAGCAACCTCGGTCGTGGTCTCAATATGCCATCCCTTCCTTAATCGGTTTAAGCAAGGGATGGCATGCACGGTTAAGCCAGGTTACTTAATTCAAACTTTGAACTATACAAACCAATCAGAACAACCGTTCAAGTGCGTCCAGAGAAACACCAAACTAACAAGCATTCAGTTAACACTTTGTTCGCTAACCTGGAAAATAGACCTTGACCATTGCAACAACATCACTTCTCCCAATTCTATCCAGGGCGCAAATTAAGTGAGCCATACTCAATTCGGGTCTAGCAGCACCCAGATGATCGATAAGGACTTCCGTAGGGCTTATCATTTCTCTTTCGTTTGTAAACGTATCCAGTATATCCTTTTTGACGCCAAGTTTGTTTCCCAAATGCCTCCAGCAACGTACCCTGCTGGTATGCTTCTTATTTAGAAGGTTGCAGACCCGTGCCGCTATATTCAGATCCTCCCATAAGTCTTTAAGAAGAGAGTTGTCTTCAACTGTAGAGAAAATAACAACAACAAGTCAATAGGAAAATTATTTTTTTTCAAAACGCCACAACTTGATGCCTTAGTGTATTGCTCAAGTTTACATGTTAGGTCAGATTCCTTTTCGAGTGTCCCCAGCGAGTTTCGTTGCAGCGCTTTCCGTCTCTTTAAGTGATACTGACAGAATGCTATTCTTCACTTGATTCTGTTACCTCTGTGTTTTTCCGATGAATATATTCAGTAACTGCCATCAAATACCAACAAGTCAAAAGCTATGGGCGGTTTTGATTGAAATCTAGTCTTTGCTACATATTTCAGTAGCCTGGGCAAGTTTTTAGACCGATAAGCGTACTGAACAGATCTAGACAACGGCAACAATTGAAGGTAAAATAAAGTTTTTACTAGGCGTCTTCGTCGTCACTGCTTAAGCTCCCCTATAATAAATCAGGATACCTATTACTCAGGGATGATGGAATATCCCGGACTTTTCCAAGGTAGGTAGAGTCTGTGTGGAGCCCAGTGGCGCACCAGGCAAGCGCGTGTCTCTTATGTCTAAGTACCAGGAAACGAGTACTCCCCCCTGGATAGGACGCTAATCCATCGCAGGGTTCCTCCCCGGTATTAAATTCGTCGGTACCCATTAAACAACTGAGTGGAGAGAGAAAGAATACTACCTCATGTAACATTTCTAAATATTTACAGAGGGATGCTAAAGAACTAACAATTAAGAAACAGAAAACATGTACTGTGTTTCTACAATAGAGTGTTTCTGTCGAGGAACTATCGGCTGATAGTTGTCCCGCGGAAATTTGATGTTCTTAAAACAAATATTTGCCCTAGAAGCGAAGCTTCAAGGGCAAATATGCTTGTTTTCAGAACATCAAATTTCCAAGGGGAACTATCATACCGATAGTTCCGAGACATAAACACTCTATGCTGGCCCAGCATTCTCATAGGAAAATCACATTTCCGTCTTCCTCGCTACATTTAATACACATTATCATTCGATGCATTTTTTCCTTCCTTTTCATTGGCCGAGAGCCCACCATGTGACCTGCAAATAACTGCCTACAAATAATGGTCTGCTCATGCGTAGTACCGTCTATATGTGTTTTGCTGCAAATAATATTCTGCTCATGCGTAATTGAAACCACGCTCTTGTGTGAAAAAATGGCAGATCGCTTCGATGAGCTGTCAGAGAGTGATTTAAATATGAAAACAAAACTGGTAATCGAATGATAAAACAATTATTGAACCCGGTTATCGCAAAAAATCGTGATTTGTCAATGTCTCGCATATCAATTATTTGCCTCAGCCTTTGGCTTCGGCAAATAATTGATCTGCTCGCTACTGACAAATCACGATATTTTTCTCAACCTCATCCAATAATTGTTAAATATTTGTCAGAAAACAAGATGACATAAAATAACAAAGTAAAGCAAATGAGCAATAACAAACAAATAAATAAACATTAAACTAGTAATAACCACAGGTTAGGAAGTGCGGGCGAGGGCTATGCATGATTTGTTTCACTGAGGTTAACGAATTCATTGTAAAACAGTGGCGTTGTGTTCTTTTTCCATTTTGGGCATTTATATTTGCAGGGCAATAAAGGGTTGCATAGTGTGGGTGATTGTTTTCCCTAAAACGAGACAAAGGGACCTAAGAGTGGTTTTACTGACCTTGTGAAACAGTAACACCAGTTTGATTATACACTAGTTCTATTTTGTGTTGGGTTTGACAAAATGGTTATTTTTTCACGTTGTAAATAAAAACACTGTTGATTATAAAATGGACATTGATTTAGTCAAGGTCATTTGATGTAACCCGACAACAACAGACACGGACAGGAAACGTTCCGATCACAATCTCACACGCTCAGCTATGCATGAGCTGCACGTGATTCTTCGACGAAATAGACGTCGTCCACGTGATAAAATTGTGTTGTGTGCATTCCAATTTATGGACCGCCACTTCTGCATGAACTGCACGTGATTCTTGACATTCTTAGCTTCAAGAAGGCGAAATTTACATATTATTTGACCCTTCAACTACATTAAAGATCATTGACTATGGAAGGTGAAACAGCTACATGTATGCTTTGGTGAGAGATTGTCTTCTGCTTGATGTTGGTTTCTAGCGGTCAGAACGCCTGTGCTCAAATTACTGCTGCTTCGTGTTTGTCTCGTGTGGTCAAAGCGCCTGTGCTAAAATTACGTCCTTTCATTTCATTGGTTCTTAGTGTCCCTAAGGACAAATATTTGGAAGGACGACTTTTTTTGCTAAATTCGAGTCACTGCAAGGCTATATAACTGCCGCGCATGCGTTTGAAACCAATGTTGAGATTAGGATTGCGGGCTCCGCTGGTCGCCCGCAATAAAAAAATAAGAAAAATAAAACAAAAAAAACAGACCAAAAAATAAAGATAAAATAAAGTAGAATAAAAGTAAAATAAAAATGACATTGAAAATCAAATCAAAACATTTGACTTTCATTTTGGTTTTGAGTTTGCTGTGAGAACGATGGGCCATCAAAACACATCTGATTTTCACTTCTGTTTCTCTCAAGAAATTCAAGGTAAAAAGCGAAACGATTTTTCTAATCTTGACGACGTGCCCCAGTGTTCGCATAGTACTGCGATCTGCTGGATTGCGACGCTGTAAGACTGGCCGCTAGGTCTGCTTGTCCGGTTCTGTAGCCGCCTGCTGCGCGTTCCAGGCGTTCAGTTCCAAGCTTCTTCTCGGAGAAGCACACATGAATTCGCTGTCCGGTATGTAGCTCGGGTTATGAGAACAATGGGCCGTAGCATGCAGGAAAGGTTAGTCTAAGGTAACCCTATAAACCACCAGCCGGCATGAGCTTTTTACAGCGTCACAATCCAGCAGATCGCAGTGCTATGAGAGCACTAGACTACGTCCGCAAGATTCGAAAATCGTTTCACTTTTTACGTTGTATTTTATTCTGAGAACAGCGGGCTACATGATGCCCATTGTTCTTATAGTAAACTCAAAACCAGAATGAAAATCAAATGTTTTGATTTGATTTTCAATGTCATTTTATTATATTTTACTTTACATTTATTCTACTTTATTTTATTTTTAATTTTTTGATCTATTTTATTTTATTTTGTTTTATTTTTCTTATATTTTTATTTATATTTTTACTTCTTTGTTATTTTTATTTTATGTCATCTAGTTTTCTGACGAATATTATGTATATTAATGAGAATGCTGGGACACAAAATTGCGTCAAAAGTTTTCTCGTGTAACATGGATTAAAAATCGGCTCGTGTTACATCACCTTTAGTATAAATCTACTGTATGCGCCCGGAGATGGCCTGCACCTCTTTACAACCTCTATTTTGATTCGTTCTTGTTAATCTGCACCTCTTTTGTTGTTAAGACTAGGGGCATTGTTTGTGTTGTTTACCCATTGTCTCGTTTGGCCAATTATAGAGACCCTTGTAAACGGTGCGTGCTCGCCCACTGTATGTATGTACTAGCGTTCTATCACGAATGCCCTTCGCTGATTGGCTACGCTACTCACTCTGTTGTAGATAAAGAGTAGCCTTACAGTGTGCAGTTGTTATCAAAATGACGGCGGATTATTTGTGTTTTCGAAGTGTCTGCGAAGAGGATTAAGATACAGTTTTGAACGACTAGTAGATTTATACTTAAACAGTTTGACTATTCGCTCTCGATTTCTATGCGTGATTGTTGACGAGGGATGCGTGATTGCGCCCTCGTCAACTATCGTGCGATAGAAATATAGAAATAATATAATTGTTTAATAGAAACACGATTTTTAACCAATCAGCGCGCGTATTTTCTTCGGGCTATTTTCTAAATCCTAAACTAGTAACAGTTCTCACTACATCTGCCCCCGCATCACGTTTTGTACAACTTTTGTTACAAAATACGTCTCCCCAGAATCGTTGTAATAACAAGCTGATCTGACCTTTTACTTTCGTTCTAATTCACACAAAAATGAACAAAAATCTCTGCTATTTCAAGTAAGTAATCAGAGCAAACGTGTCAGAGCAAACCAACGCGATTACACTCGTGCACGTGGTTGCAAGAATTATCTAATAATCATTGAAACGACACCGTTTATAAATCGTTTACTAACTTCTGATCCTTGAGATAACAAAAGGAAACTAAACTCAGTTGCTTCGGATACATTTTGTTGTTGTTTCTTTGAGTGGGTTTTGAGTTTTGATTTGTGATCCTGATCTGTTTATTTTATACGTGTGGTGTTTGGATCGAGTCTGTCGACCCCGTTTCCGATTTGTGTCTAACAAATCAAGTTCTGTAAGGAACAATTCTATCCAGTACTGCTGAATGAATAACTTATCGCGTACGCGATACCTCTCCTCGTCCTCGTGGCTGCAAGAATTACCCAGAGTTACCTTGCGAGCTTACTGAAAAATTAACCTGGACCGCCGTGCGCGCCTAGTTTCTTCAAATCGGGCTCGATTCGCACACTACCGATACTACAGCAATATTTCACATTCTTTATACGCGGGGGGGGGGGGGGGTCCTATTAATGCCTCCTCGGGTGGCCTCTGGGCCAAAACCCTGCGGGGGCAATAACACGAAAAACCAACCTTCCTTGCTTTCGGCTAAAACTTCCAGCACATCTGGCATTTTGAGAATCTTCAGGTGTTCTTTCACCTCCCCAATGGTTAAACAAGGTCTCTTGACGTGCAGCCACTCAAACAATTGTTGCGTTGGATTTTCTTCTATGGATTCTCCAAAATTCTCCGATTCACTTCGTGGCACGCCAAACATGTCAGCTAAATGTTTCCAGTTCCGTTTACCTGGCTTCTCCTCTTTGTCCAGCAAGAAAGCCATCTTTGCAATAACTTCTGGATCGCTGTCAAACAGGCTGCCCACTGGTTTCTCACCATCTGCTCAAAAATGTAAGAGATACTGTTTAGAGTCAAGATTGTAAGTATAAAATCGCTGCCATCAAGTAAGACGGCTTTTTTATTTTCTTCGTGTGTAGCCCTTAGATATCTTCAAGGGTGGAAACAGCGTTCCACGTGAATAGCATACGTCAAACCAAAAACCGAAGTTTATACTCTCGAAAGAAAAGACATCCATGCCCCTCTTACATGAATCGGACTAACCTTTCAGGACTCGTACCCACAAAGGCGTTTTACGTTATGATTTCCAAAGAGACAGGCGATTGAAAACGCGAGCCTGTCGAGGCGGCAGGATATAGAGCCCTGCGTAGTTTGAAGACTATGCAGAAAAAAACTCAGATCTTTCTCAGCTCGATTTTCGCGTAATCCGGTTCCGTCAGTGGCATATTTTTGGCCATATTAGGATGTAGCCGGATGTTGTCGATATATCGCACGAATCAGTCAGAACCATGACTATATTTCTTTGTGACGTCACGAGGCTTCGAAGATGGCTTCCGACGATATAGCGATACTCACCGTTACGTCACCTATTGTCATTAATGGCACAACCAGAGGTTTATTGGCTGTCGAAACAAAGGATTCTTTTGTTCTGTGGTTGGCAAAATTTAAATATCGAAAGACGTGTTTGTAGACAGTATCGCTATTTGTTCAGCTCTCCTGGGTGCGGAACCTCGTTCGGTGATTATTTTGGTTAGTACTTAAGAAATTTGCTTATCATTCTGCTTTTTGAGGCGTATACATCTTGGATTTGTTGTGACTGAATCGTACAATTGTTAAAGCTGAACAGGACCCGAGTCGTGTTTTTGAATGAATTTGAGTGTTGTTTACAGTACAACCGCCGTAACTCGAACTCTGAAGGGAAACGAAAAACAGTTCGAGTTTGTGGGGGTTCGAGTTTTCAGGGTCGATTGAAAATCCAACTTGCCAGGTTAATAATCGATACAGTACTGTTGTATACTGTATACAGTACGATGCAAATAAGACTTATCTCGTCAGAAGCTGGGCTCTAGCACTGTTTTTCTCTCTCACCTCATCTGGTATGACTCATGACATCGGGCAATGACTCAAGTATGTGAACGGTCGGTTGCACTAATTAAAATCAAATTGCTGTAGTGTTAGTCAGGTTTTGATTGTTTTTACCAATTACACAACAAGAAAAGCTAATGGATGAAATCTGTGGTGAGTTACATCAACCAGAATTCGAGTTCTTGGGGTAAATTTCAATCAAGGGAAACGAAGATTAGTTCGAGTTAGCGGGGATTCGAGTTATCCGAGTTAAAACCCGGGGGGAATACTTCCTTATATCGGCTATATGGGTATGTGCGGCCCCAAAGGGTATGGTATTTCAGCCGTTTTGGACATAAGTAGGGTATCGATTTTGGCCATTTTCTCTAAATCAGCAAAAAAACCTTCAAATAGTCCTTAATAAGCTGGAATCTTTCTGTGAAAATGCCGATTTAAGGGTAAATTTAGACAAGACAAAAATTATGATTTTTAACAATTGTGGTAAGTCTTTAAACAACTACTTGTTCAGATATGGGGACGATGAACTGGAAAATGTCCAATCTTATAAATATCTTGGACTTATAATGAGTCCGTTTGGAAACTTTAATCTCGCTAGGCAAGAGTTGAAGAAAGTTGCACTTAAAGCACTCTATAAACTACGAAAAGAAATGGGAAATCACTTCAGAGAAAATATAAAATTAACGATAAAGTTATTTGATGCATTGATATCTCCCATACTCTTTTATGCGAGTGAAGTGTGGGGGATTGATTGCAATGGAAAATTAGATAAGGATCCAGCAGAATTAGTTCAAAATAAATTCCTAAAGTGGCTGCTGGGAGCTAACAAACACTGCAACAACAATGCGAGCAGGGCTGAGACAGGACGGTTCCCAATGACAATTGCTGCCCAATGTAGGAACTTTAAGTTCTGGCTAACCTTAACCAAAAATGAATACAAATTATCCCAAATAGCATACAATGACATTAAATGGGAGGAAAATAAGGCTTTCTGGAGCAAAAAAAATCAAAAGCTTATTGGAACAGATAGGATTAGGAGATCTCTGGATGAAAGCACACTACAGTGTATGTAGACATAGGAATTGTAAACATTATCAGGCAACGACTTAAGGATATCGAACTACAAAGATGGCTAAGTGAAATAAATAACGACATCAGAAAAGATGCTAACCAAAGTAACAAAATGAGAACCTACCGGTTATTCAAAACGATAGACAATTACAAATGTGAAGACCACCTACATCAGGTCACCAATGTAAGACACAGAATAGCACTAACAAAACTGCGACTTAGCAACCACAAATTAGCCATAGAGACAGGACGTTATTCGAGACCGTTCAAGAAACCTGCAGAAAGAACTTGCCCAATTTGTAAAATAGAAATGGAGGACGAATACCATTTTTTAAATATATGCCCTGCTTACCAGGAAAAACGATGTTCGTTACTAGATTATTTGGATTTTAAAATACAAAAGCTAATAGCTAGCGATATTAATACATGACGTTTCGGCGACGACCTGTCACCATTATCAAATGTAAATAACTATTAGTTCAATGGCGTTATATAAAGGAAAGGAGGTGTGAAAATACATTAGAATAAAGTGGAGGCGGAGATAAACAAAAGAATCAACATAATTAAGTAAAAAGTTTCGCTGGTATGGAGCGAAACCAGCGAAACTTTTTACTTAATTATGTTGATTCTTTTGTTTATCTCCGCCTCCACTTTATTCTAATGTATTTTCACACCTCCTTTCCTTTATATAACGCCATTGAACTAATAGTTATTTACATTTGATGATGGTGACATGTCGTCGCCGAAACGTCATGTATTAATATAATAATTTAATAATTTAATAATAATTTACTACTTATATAGCGCTATTTACAATAAAAAGATCAATAGCGCTTTACAATTAATGTCTCTAAGCTATTAAAAATTAAAAAGAAAAATTACAATTCAAATTGGCTATATAAAATAAATCTCGACTACATTGAAGATTGAAAATTAAAAATAACAGTTCAATTTGACTATATAAAATAGATTGAAATTCATACTTATTGAAAAAATTGCCTAAAAAGAAGAGTCTTAATTGAATTCTTAAAAATTTCTACAGATTCAATTGTGCGTAATTTCAATGGTAATTCGTTCCAGAGACGCGGAGCAGCCGCCTGGAATGCACGTTCACCCAGGGTTGAAAACATCTTGCCTCTAGGTGGCTCTAATAAAATGCCAGAGTTAGATCTAATATTGTACGAGGACTTACGTTTGATGACTAAAAGATTGCTAATATACACAGGTGCGATACCATGAATGGCTTTGAAAGCTAATAATAAGATCTTAAACTGTATACGCGCCAGCACTGGTAGCCAGTGTAACTCATTATTCTTAAATGTTTCTCTAAAACTTTCGTTATTAGAAAACTAATAGCAAAACATATATTCGAATGCTTTGAAAAAAGGAGTGAGGAAGAGGGCAAAAAGTAAATACTCTAGGTTGTAATTAATTAGTAACTTTTTAGCCATGTGTATTTTTGTTGTTTCTAATTTTTAGTTATTTGGTTGAAGTCGATGTATATTGATTGTATAAGACTCCAAATAAACAAACATGACATGACTAAATAGGGTATGCTTCTTGCTCTCGTCTTGAACTTACAAGAAGGTACTTTTTCATCATTATCAATAAGGTCGTCAACCAAATCCCTTCATAAATTATGTTAAGGGCAACTGTGCCAGCCGTAACGGTCATAACTAGGACATCAAATTTTTGGTCAAGTCATAAATAGGGTAGGAAAAATCGCAGATTTTGGTCATAAATAGGGTAAGAGTTTTGGGAAGCGGGCCGCACACCCCCACCCAATCTTTCTGGGAGTACCCCCCCCCCCCAAGGAGTTAAAATGACTGAAAAGTGGGGTCAAATCCAAGGGAAATGGGAGATAGTTCGAGTTAGCGGGGGAGTTCGAGTTATCCGAGTTCGAGTTACCGGGGTTCTACTGTATTTGATTCAGGGTATCGCTCAGGATTTGTTCGCCATCCGATCGACGAATTATTTCGCTAAGTAGTTTGTCTGACATTCTGCTTTTTGAAGGTGAATGTTACTTGGTTGACTCGTTGGCACTTACCGACAGGTACAACTAGTTGATAAATGTTTATTTTCAGCATTGAAATTGTATCATCTGCTGTTGGAAGAAGAAGCAAGCGAAGCAAAACCTCTCTAATGTTTAATGTGCCTACGGGGAGATGGAGCGAAGCGAGCCAAACGAAGAATTATTTATCCCTCTATTTATCTTGGTGTCCACCCCCTACCCCGTCAAGTCTCTCGTTTTGCGCTGGCGTCCAGTTCTTTAGCGATTCTATCCGCGTGTTCAACAGAACGGCTCAAAACGGAGATTAACAAGGCAGCTAAACAACTCACAAGGTACAATAAGTCACTTTCTCAGAGAAATAAAGGCTCATCAAAGCGGAGTGCAGCCAGCACCCCCCCCCCCCCCCCACTTCCACCAGTATAATACTAATGTACGAGGCTGTCAGAGAAAGATACGTCACAACTACTTACGATAGGTTGCTAAATTGGATTGGTTTGCATAGCACACTAGAGGGACGTCGTATTCAGGATATGCTAATCACAATAAATACTTGCTTTCAGGAGAAGGCACCGACCCCCATTGTGAACCTACTTAAAGTAAAGGACACAAAATATAACTTAAGGGGCACAAACATGCTCTCATTGCCCAAAGTAAGAAGCACCAAACATGGTCTTAGGTCTTTTCGGTACTTCGCTGCAAAGACTTGGAATGCGCTGCCGGATTCGATTCGCGCCATGGCCGGCACTAGGGAATTTTTAAGAAGTATTCGACACGTAGCATTTTAAAATATTATTGTAGTTATGTAGCTTCTAAATATTGTAATTTTTAATTTGTAATTATACATATACTAATATATAAATGATTATACTTCTTAGATATTTTAGATTTTTAAATTCTTAGATTGTTAGCTAAATTTCATCTTTCCGTTTTGTTATGTAATTTATTTGTTATTTGTTTCGTATTTGTGGGCTTTCTGTAAAGTAGCTTTTAGCTTAGTGAAGTGCCACGTTAAATAAAGTTCTATCTATCTATCTACAGGAAGCAATCATCCAAAACAGAATCCAAGAACATCAAACAGACTGTGAAACAGTCATAACCTAGCATGAGGTAAGCTCTAGACCCATTACTATTACTGGGGCCGGCAGAGTTAAGAACTTTATTGACAAATGGCAGGAAATCACCTCTGACAAAACCATTTTGTCTGTTGTGCTGGGTTGCAAACTTGAGTTTTATGGACCGCAACCTATTCAAATGGGAAAAACCAGACCCACTGTTTTCAATTCTGAGGCAGAAACTGTCCTAGACCATCAGATTCCAAATTTGCTATCACGGAACATCCTTGCTGAGTACCATTATGAATCCACAGAATTCATATCCCATGGGAGTTTCAGAATGATTTTACATCTGAACCGCTGTGATGACCTGGTAGAACCTCAATCAAACTTCACCTGACATAAGCCTCGTTTAATTAACAATTATCACGCGGTCTGCGTGTCGCGATATGACACCAACTAATACAAGTGTTTTTTTTTTATATGAACGCAACACAAAAACAAAAGAACACGCTCAAAATTTTTGGCAGTCCTCCAAACGATTGAGAACAATTTTGTACCACAAAATAAGGGACAAACACTAACTAACCAAACTATAGTTGCAACATTGTTTATTCTCCGACGCGTTACTTCTAAGTAGAGAACAATTTGCATGTCTGTTGTGTGACATGACACCTATCGAGCATGAACTCAAAACGCAGACTATAGAATGAAATCGAAATTTTAGCCTGAGGGCAAAACTTTAAAGCTCGCAATCAATTTGGGTTCTTGAAAATCTTTTCGCTCGCCAAAAACTATAGTTGTAAACTTATTTATTCTCCAACACGTTTCTTTTAACTAGAGAAGAATTCTATGAGATACATTTACATGACTGTTATGTCACTTTTTGATATGACACCTTCTCAGAATCAAGCCCCGCCAATACGTGAACTCAGCATGAATTCAATAAGTAAACGAAAGAAGAGCTTAAAATTTGGCCTTTCGGCAATTTTGAAGCTTGCAATCGATTTAAGCTTCCACCAATTTCACCTCGGACTCACTATTGAGCATGGTGTTTGGCTTATTTTGAGCTGGTCAGCAGAAATTTGCATAATCAGCGCCATACCAACAACATTGCGACAACAACTTGTAACTTGCTATCGCAATTCACAAGTTTAAAAGGGACTTGAGCGAAAAATAAACAAACTGGGAGGGAGAATGTCTAAAATAGGGATTCTCTAAAAGGGGGAATCTCTAAAAAGGGAGCCTCTAAAAGGGAGAATATCTAAAAGGGAGAATATTTAAAATAGGGATTCTCTAAAAAGGGGAATCTCTAAAAAAGGGAGCCTCTAAAAGGGAGAATATCTAAAATAGGGAATCTCTAAAAGAGAGAATATCTAAAATAGGGATTCTCTAAAAGGGAGAATATCTAAAATAGGGAATCTCTAAAAGGGAGAATATCTAAAACAGGGATCTCTAAAAGGGGGAATCTCTCATATAGGGAATCTCTAAAAGGGAGAATATCTAAAATAGGGAATCTCTAAAAAGGAGAATATCTAAAATAGCGAATCTCTAAAAGGGAGAATATCTAAAACAGGGATCTCTAAAAGGGGGAATCTTTCATATAGGGAATCTCTCATATAGGGAATCTCTAAAAGGGAGAATATCTAAAATAGGGAATCTCTAAAAGGGAGAATATCTAAAATAGGGATTCTCTAAAAGGGAGAATATCTAAAATAGGGATTCTCTAAAAGGGGGAATCTCTAAAATAGGGAATCTCTTAAAGGGAGAATATCTAAAATAGGGAATCTCTAAAAAGGAGAATATCTAAAATAGCGAATCTCTAAAAGGGAGAATATCTAAAATAGGGATTCTCTAAAAGGGAGAATATCTAAAATAGGGATTCTCTAAAAGGGGGAATCTCTAAAATAGGGATTCTCTAAAAGGGAGAATATCTAAAATAGGGATTCTCTAAAAGGGGGAATCTCTAAAATAGGGAATCTCTTAAAGGGAGAATATCTAAAATAGGGAATCTCTAAAAAGGAGAATATCTAAAATAGCGAATCTCTAAAAGGGAGAATATCTAAAACAGGGATCTCTAAAAGGGGGAATCTCTCATATAGGGAATCTCTAAAAGGGAGAATATCTAAAATAGGGAATCTCTAAAAGGGAGAATATCTAAAATAGGGATTCTCTAAAAGGGAGAATATCTAAAATAGGGATTCTCTAAAAGGGGGAATCTCTAAAATAGGGATTCTCTAAAAGGGAGAATATCTAAAATAGGGAATCTCTAAAAAGGAGAATATCTAAAATAGGGAATCTCTAAAAGGGAGAATATCTAAAATAGGGAATCTCTAAAAGGGAGAATATCTAAAACAGGGATCTCTAAAAGGGGGAATCTCTCATATAGGGAATCTCTAAAAGGGAGAATATCTAAAATAGGGAATCTCTAAAAGGGAGAATATCTAAAATAGGGAATCTCTAAAAGGATGAATATCTAAAATAGGGATTCTCTAAAAGGGGGAATCTCTCATATAGGGAATCTCTAAAAAGGAGAATATCTAAAATAGGGAATCTCTAAAAGGGAGAATATCTAAAATAGGGAATCTCTAAAAGGGAGAATATCTAAAATAGGGATTCTCTAAAAGGGGGAATCTTTAAAATAGGGAATCTCTAAAAGGGAGAATATCTAAAATAGGGAATCTCTAAAAGGGAGAATATCTAAAACAGGGATCTCTAAAAGGGGGAATCTCTAAAATAGGGAATCTCTAAAAGGGAGAATATCTAAAATAGCGAATCTCTAAAAGGGAGAATATCTAAAATAGGGAATCTTTAAAAGGGAGAATATCTAAAATAGGGATTCTCTAAAAGGGGGAATCTCTAAAATAGGGAATCTCTTAAAGGGAGAATATCTAAAATAGGGAATCTCTAAAAGGGGGAATCTCTAAAATAGGGAATCTCTAAAAGGGAGAATATCTAAAATAGGGAATCTTTAAAAGGGAGAATATCTAAAATAGGGATTCTCTAAAAGGGGGAATCTCTAAAATAGGGAATCTCTAAAAGGGAGAATATCTAAAATAGGGAATCTCTAAAAGGGGGAATCTCTAAAATAGGGAATCTCTTAAAGGGAGAATATCTAAACTAGGGAATCTCTAAAAGGGAGAATATGAGAATATCTAAAATAGGGAATCTCTAAAAAGGAGAATATCTAAAATAGCGAATCTCTAAAAGGGAGAATATCTAAAACAGGGATCTCTAAAAGGGGGAATCTCTCATATAGGGAATCTCTAAAAGGGAGAATATCTAAAATAGGGATTCTCTAAAAGGGAGAATATCTAAAATAGGAATTCTCTAAAAGGGGGAATCTTTAAAATAGGGAATCTCTAAAAGGGAGAATATCTAAAATAGCGAATCTCTAAAAGGGAGAATATCTAAAACAGGGTCTCTAAAAGGGGGAATCTCTCATATAGGGAATCTCTAAAAGGGAGAATATCTAAAATAGCAAATCTCTAAAAGGGAGAATATCTAAAATAGCAAATCTCTTAAAGGGAGAATATCTAAAACAGGGATCTTTAAAAGGGGGAATCTCTCATATAGGGAATCTCTAAACTGGGGAATATCTAAAAGGGGCAATATTTACGACTATTTCTGCGAAGTCACTGGCTGTCACCACTGTTTAGGCCGGCTTTGATATTGTCTGATACTGGATAATAAATACTGTGCCAAATGAGCCTTGACTACTTCCTGGATCGTAATTTCGTCCCAGGTAAATTTTGGAAGTCCATCAAGCTTGTCTAGCATTTTTTTTTAGCTGGCAAACGCCAATGGAAACGTGAAATTGTTATCCATGTTGACCTGAAGCCACTGAGATGAAAAAGGGTGATGGAAGGGGGCTGACTTGTCTTATCTAAACAAGTTCTCGCAGCCACTTCCCGCCATTTGGTACTACTTTGAGAGAATTTGTCTTTTTTTTATTATAACAAAGCAGACGCTAACCTTATATTCTCATTACTGGTCTTGAAAATCGTACCATTAAACGTAACCACCAGACACAATGAAAACATATTTAGCATTTCAATGGTTTCCCGTTTATGCCAAAGAAATGTCACGTTGTTGATCTAGATCAGAGCGTGGAAACCATACCTCTGGAACCAGAGTGAAAACATCAGAGATGGAGTGAATTTTTCGTTGATATTTTTTCTCTTGCAAAACATTCATGACCTTTCTTGCAACTAGAAACGGCTATTAGAAGAGGCCATTGGAGCAGAGAGATCACTTGTGATAAAAAAATTCCAATTTTAGCCTTTTCATTTTAAAAGCTTTTTGCAGGCGTCCAGATATTTGTCTCATCCAGTAATGATGGTCGACGCGTGTTACAAATTCCAGGTCAGGATCCAGTTCGGCTATTACTGGATGAGACAAACAGGTGTAAGGATGCAGGAAAAATGGGAGATCAACAAAAATTGTAGCTATTACCGCAGCTAGGCTTGTATATAATGCCGGCAAATACTGTCACACAACACCTTTACTGTTTAAACTTCATTGGCTGCCTATTTGTGAACGCATATTATTTAAGATTCTTTTAATTACGTATAAGGCTGTTCATGGGCACGCCCTTAATTATATCAAAGAGTTAATTGAATTTAAGAAGCCTGGAAAACACAACCTTAGGTCAAATAGTGACAACTTATTATTAGAAATAGAGAAAGTGAAAACTTATACTACTCTTGGAGACCACGCATTTCAAGTCGCCGCTCCAAAACTATGGAATAATCTACCATTTAATATTAGAAGTTCATTATTTTTACCATCTTTTAAGAAAGCACTTAAGACGTGTCTTTTTAGAGAAGCATTTTCTTAAATATTTTAATTGTTTACACGACGTATACAATTCTTCCTTACATACTAAGGCCAGTTTTTATTTTTTATGTTATTCATATAATTTTAATTAGTTATTATTAGTTATTAGTTATATTATATACCTGTAATTAGTTTTTTTTAATGAATTTAGTTCCACGCAGGTGAAAATGTATAATGATGCTTGCGCATTATAAGTAAATAAATTATTATTATTATTATTATTATTAGCTTATTTGCCATTATTATCACTTTTCGAATTCTTGTTCATTCACGAATAATAAACAATAAGCAACTTGTAAACACAGGCATATCAGTCGGATGGCTTTCACCTTGCTCTCGCGATAATTTATGGTTATAAATCGCGAATCAAGTGTCTTGTGATTAATAATTGTGTACTTTACAGTTAATAATCGTAAAACTCATGATTATTAAGCATGTTTGGCAGATTCCACAGTTGAGGAATGTGTTACTGTAAAGATCTTCGAGACTTACGGGTAAATAAACACAAGGACAGCTGTAATTCCTGAGCTCAAAGAAGTCAAAAAAACTACAACTCGTGGTGCTTGCTGACGCGAGCGCTGGGTGACCAAGCTGCTATTGCACAATATCGTTACAGTTACTTGCGTTACTCACGTCCGCCTAAACTTGTGCCCGGCTTATAGTTTTCACATTAAAGCAGGCGTTCTAGAAATAACTTGCAAAGTAAGCCGGCATTCCAAATCTTTTAGAGATTTAGAGATTTCCCATTTTAGAGATTCCCTATTTTAGAGATTTCCCCTTTAGAGATTCCCTATTTTAGCTATTCCCCATTTTAGAGATTCCCTATTTTAGCTATTCCCCATTTCAGAGATTCCCTATTTAGAGATTCACCTTTAAAGAGATTCCCTAATTTTAGGGATTCCCTATTTAAGCGATTCCATATTTAAGAGATTCTCCCTTTTACAGATTCCCTATTTTGGAGATCCCCCTTTTAGACATTCCCTTTTTTACAGATTCCCTATAGATATCGCAATGGGAAACAATATGGCCAAAACATTTCATTAGCTTTTACAGTAATCTTTAATGAATTGAATGTACTCACCAAACCCAGAGAGAACATCCTGCACGTCTGGCCTTCCAATGAGATGTAGCTTATCCTTCAACTTGCTAACTGTGAATTCCTGTGGTTTCCGAGCCTTCAAAAGCTCAAATAAATCTTCCGTAGGACTGTGATCCTGACTGCGAGTAAAGTCCTCATAGGTTTCTGCTTCCACTCCAAAATCCTCGCAAAGATGTTTCCAACATTTTAAATTTTTACCGAATTTATATTGTTTGTCCAAAGAGCTTCCCAGACCCTCCAGAAGCTCCAGATTATTAAGCACAGATCTGGCCAGTGGATCTCCTATCAATTAAGGAAGGGTTTTTATTACTTGTTTTCAATGAGTAACAAAATGACACACAAATAAAGCTACTTTTGAGAGTCATTTTTATAACCTAAGAGCACCAAGTAGTTTGTTAACCCTTTAAGCCCTGATAGTGCCATATGGCACAAGATGCAAATACATGCTCAATATTCAGTCAATTTGCATGAAATTTGCACTACTAAAAGATCTTGGAAAGATCTGCACTTTGAAGGCATAATATTAGGGCCCCCTCCTATACAAGACTTGATTTACCACCCCTGCAACTTTTGGAACCTTTTGTCTTTGCACTTTTTAGACCAAGTTAATATCTGACAATAAGCTATGCACTGAGAGCTGTAAATTAAGCTATAGTTAAGGGGGATGCCCAATGTGTACAAGGTACAGAAAAATTTTAAACGTTTTTTTTTATTTCGGGCACTTGTCAATCCAATCTGTGGCCACCACTATTTCTTTTGGTATGATTTATAGCATACTTCAGAAAATACCTTTCAGACGGTACATGTGTTCTGCTGGTTTATGGTTACCGATTTAGAAAAACTTGCCATTTCCTTCAGGGCTTAAAGGGTTAAAGAAATAAGATGTCTCAATACAGTTTTTGTGGGAAATGCACAGAGTTTTCAATAAGAGTCTAAAATGCTAGTCCAAATTATAATGCCAGTAATGTTACTGGAAATAGATTGAAGTTTGGTATAATACAAGTTTTGGGACAATTGATAACGTTGGCTGGGTTCCCTGAATTTTGCTCCTGATAGACAACTGAAGCAAAAAACTCCAAATCAGTATAACTTAAATTTTGTGCGAACCAGATTTGCTATAAAAGAGTTTAGTGTCAATATTAAACTTTGGTATATTAAAAGTGCAATATTCCGGAATAAAAAATACTCTGCACGTTTCACTTCACTGAAGTAAAGAATTAAAATATTTCAAATCATACTTTTTGTGCTGTATGGATGAAATTGCATTTAAATGTGTCTCGAAGCTATGTTTTGATGGCATGAAAGTTTTCTTGATTTACTTTTTGGTGACTAGAAAAGAAACTTAAGATATTTGTTTTAAAGAAACACCCACACTTTTCAATTTTGAGCGCCTTTTCCACAACCTTGAAAACAGCGTGATAAACCCTTGTTTTCCACACATGCTTGGTAATTCAAACAATTTTAATGCCACATTCTATTAACATTGATTCAATGGAACCTTGCTAATAGCGTCTTTTTATTCATCACACCTGCCCATTTCTCTCTTATCATCATCATGCAAACCACTATGTAGTGAGCAGGTTATTCCAGGATTTCACAGGCACCCAACCTCCACTTAGCAATGCAGTAGTTAACATACAGAGTAAACATACATACATACTTTGTTATTACAGAAGCAAACTATATATACAATAATATTAAAAACTAAATGCAGCCCCAAATTTAACAAACTCATTCAGTTTCAAGAATTTCCATTGTAATTGTCAAATTCCATATTCAATATTTTTTCATATAGTTGAAAAAGTTCAGTTAATACCTATGGAATTAAACTATTCAACCAAGGGTACATTACAAAGTAAGTTTTGAAACAACACCAAATTTGAAAAGTCCCCATTTCCAACTACAAGTAACTAACCTAATTTTAGTTCTCTTTTTCGATTCATTTGACTCAGAAGAGGCTCGCTTGTTGGATGCCGCAATGCTCCAGGCTGTTCTTCTTGTGGGGAGCTGGAAGGAAGACTGGATCTTCGCCTTTCAAACGTCTCCCTTCGGGATAATCCATCATTTGTCTTCACGTCTGAAAAATGAGATGGGCCTAGATTTAATGGAATTGAACTATTCAACCAAGGGTACAGTACAAAGAAAGTTTTGAAACAACATCAAATTTGAAAAGGCCCCATTTCCAACTATAAGTAACTAACCTAATTTTAGTTCTCTATTTTGATCCATTTGACTTAGAAGAGGCTCGCTTGTTGGATGCCGCAATGCTCCAGGCTGTTCTTCTTGTGGGGAGTTGGAAGGAAGACTGGATCTTCGCCTTTCAAATGTCTCGCTTTGGGATAATCCATCAATTGCCTTCACGTCTGGACAAATGTTGTTCGCTCTAAGTGGTTGTTGCCTAAGCATGAGATTAAAATTTGCTCCAACTTTGTCCATTTCAGATGCCTCTTTACCACTCTTGTTAACACACACTGAAAAGGAAAATTTGGACAGAAAATCACAAACAATACATGTATGTTGTGAAGAGAAAAAAGGGAGGGAGCTTGCAAGAAACCTTCTGAACACTTAACTGATGCAGTCAAAGTAGTCTCCAAATAGGAATTAATATTTTTCAGATACATGTAGTTTGATTTTGAGCCCTGGAGTAGTAAGTAAGCAGTGTTAAATTAAGATGGTCACTGGCTATTTCTTTTTTAACAAAATCAAATAAAGTTCCGAGGCTACTGTAAAAAGAAGAAAGTAGAATAGATGTGATTCTCTCAGTTCACAACAGGGTCTTTGGTTCATACAGATCATAGAACCCCTGCCCTGCATTTATCTTTGAGTTCCTGACCCAACCTGCTGGGTTTTCATCAGGCTTTTTTTCTTAAGAAAAATTATCTTAAAATATATCAGAACTTTAGTCAAATTTGACTGTGTATGCTTTATACTATTTTCAGAACAAATCAAGTCATTACCAAACAACTCAGACAGCATACTGAGTGAATAAACATTGTACCTGAGTCAAGGTTCTGGTTGGAATCCTTTTCATCACTACCACTAGAGGCTCCAGTACTGTCTGCTAAAACAGTCAAGATATATGAACAGACAGGAGTTAAAATACATTTAAATTATTACTGCATCTTTCAATAATGTGCAAACTCTAATCAAATAGCCTCACAGGAGAGGAAAAACTTAAACCTTTGAGCTGAACATTCTAGTTTGTTGTAGACTTCAAAGGAATGTATGTATGGCTCCAATGTGAGATTTGCCAAGAAAAACGTGCAGTCGTTGTTTTACATTCAGATGCTTGGAGGAAAAAGTAAATACATGGTCAACATTATTGTTTGGAGGTATTCAAACTTCGCCCTTAGTCTAAGGAATCATTGAATTGTCTGTCCTGAGTGAATTCATCTTTACCTTGATCTGAGTGATCTTCATTGATCCTGATCTTAGGATCATTCTAATAGGGCCTTTGCATGGTCATGTCATGTGGCCTTGTCAATCATACAATATGGTTGCAGTACAACCAGACTGGACTGGTAATTGATTTCCTATACCTTTAATTCTGGTTCTAGTGTTGTGCCAATGTTGTATTGAATTCAACTGGCTGGTGTTCATTAATGCGGCCACCACTTGATATTAAAATCTCTGACATGCTCAGTTGTGCTACATGCCTATGGTGCTCTGTTGCTCCTTTCCTTTCTTTTATGTGTGCATTTGTGATATCTTGCTGACCTTTAATTTATTTTCATTTAACACTAATGTCAACTGGCTGCCTGGCTCTGGTAGCGCTAGTCCCCATGGTTATTCCAGGCAGCCAGTACTCAAATTTTATTATCGATATTTTGAACAATTAGATGTGACAGAGAAAATAAAAATAAAGATTGTTGTTGTTGTTGTAAACTATAATGCAATAATGTACAACTTAACAGTTTGATTGCGTTTGACATGACAATAACATGATGTTTCAAATTAACATACTTGAATTTGTCAGTTGATCCAGTGAACATGTGGTTTAATTACAAGTCAGTTATTTGTAATTTATGTATTAATAACTATGAGACTGGGGAGCGAGAGATGATGATCATGTGTCTACGACAAGGAAAAGCATCCAACATTTGTGCGTGATCCTGACAGTATCAAATGTATCTTTCACCTAATTAGTCGACAGTAATACAACTGTCTATTGCATCTACCCGTAAACGCACGTGCTTATCTTAAATATCTACTAGTTAGCCATCTGAAAACGCAAACTAAGTTCCTCTCATCCTCAGAGAAAAGTCCAGCTTCTTAATCTCCAGTGAGGGAAAAAACTGTACTAAGTGTTGGAAACACAAGCATTGGACAAGAAGCACAGTGGTCACAACATGAAGCCAGCATCTCAGGCCAAACGATTACATATTGAAAATTACTTTCCCCTGGAGAAAGATTCATTGAAGAAAAACGCCACGCTGTGGAGGAAAAACCTGCCGAAGCAGCTGAAAAACGAAAAGTCCCGGACGATAGTTACCAAAAAATCAAAGGGGCTGCTTCTGAAAATAACCTTACCGGCCAACAATGCAGTAATTGCCATTACTGAAATCATACTATCCACAGTTGTGAGATGGAAAAGTGGAGTCAGTATTTCTCTGTGGCGAATTAAAACGGTATCCTGATGAAAAGATGAAGCTCCAAGAGCAGAAGAACAAAACAAAAACATTAGAAACATCAGCAACTAAACTTGAACACGAACTGAGGTCTTGGGAAGCAGCTTTTGATAGAGTACAGGGGTTGTTAAACAAACAACTAGAAGGCATGCTACTCAAAGAATACCCTGAAGAATGTCCAAAATAATGCAAGAAATTGGCTGAAAATTCAACAGGATTGCTTTTGATAGAGTGCAGATGTCGTTAAACAAACAACTAGAAGACATGCTACTCAAAGAATACCCTGAAGAATGTCCAAAATAATGCAAGAAATTGGCTGAAAATTCAACAGGATTGCTTTTGATAGAGTACAGGGGTCGTTAAACAAACAACTAGAAGGCATGCTACTCAAAGAATACCCTGAAGAATGTCCAAAATAATGCAAGAAATTGGCTGAAAATTCAACAGGATTGCTTTTGATAGAGTGCAGATGTCGTTAAACAAACAACTAGAAGACATGCTACTCAAAGAATACCCTGAAGAATGTCCAAAATAATGCAAGAAATTGGCTGAAAATTCAACAGGATTGCTTTTGATAGAGTACAGGGCTCGTTAAACAAACAACTAGAAGGCATGCTACTCAAAGAATACCCTGAAGAATGTCCAAAATAATGCAAGAAATTGGCTGAAAATTCAACATGATTGCTTTTGATAGAGTGCAGGGGTCTGTAAACAAACAACTAGAAGACATGCTACTCAAAGAATACCCTGAAGAATATGTCCAAAATAATGCAAGAAATTGGCTGAAAATTCAACAGGATTGCTTTTGATAGAGTGCAGGGGTCTGTAAACAAACAACTAGAAGACATGCTACTCAAAGAATACCCTGAAGAATATGTCCAAAATAATGCAAGAAATTGGCTGAAAATTCAACAGGATTGCTTTTGATAGAGTGCAGGGGTCTGTAAACAAACAACTAGAAGACATGCTACTCAAAGAATACCCTGAAGAATATGTCCAAAATAATGCAAGAAATTGGCTGAAAATTCAACAGGATTGCATTCATTAAAGGGCAGTGGACCACATCAACAAGAAATTGTGAAATCCTGTGTCAAAAACACTTTTGACAAATACATTTAGAATTGTGTTAGCAACAGGCCTTTTTACTTTTGGCTTTTACATATTGTGATAATAACAGAGCAAAATTTGGTGGAAAATAAAACCACCAAAACATTATATGCTTACAAGTACACATATTCATAGCCAAGTTTCAAACAAATTAAGTACAATCTTTGTCAACAGCATTTCTGGGTCAGATGACTACATTAAGGCGTATGGAAAAAGGTTTGCCACTGACTCTTGATATTTTTCAACAGACATTTGGGCTAATACTTAAGCCTTCATCATTGATATGAAAGCGAAGTTCGTTGCCATACGCTTTTTAAAGAAACGTAGCGCAAAGCTTGCACTCATGCCCATGCGATGCCTTTGTAGACTTCTGGAAGACGTGAAGAATCGCAACGAGTCAAAGCCCTTATGCAAGATAACAATTATCCCATGTCTTTTATTCGAAACTGCGAGAGGGCATTAACCAAACAACCCACTGAGAACAACTTCAATGGCTTTGTAGTGCTGTCGTATGTTTCCAAGAAAATAGGTTGCATTTTGAAACTTACAACAAAAGGTCAAAGTAGCTTACAAACCACAGCTAACCATCAACAGCCTTTTGCCGCGCCCCAAAGAGCTAGACGATTCTGACCATTAGAAATCAGGCATGGTGTACAAAATCAATTGCACACAATGTTATTTTTTTGCTAGGGCAAACAGCAAGATCATTAAACACCCGAATTGCGCAGCACAAAAAGGCAGTGGCAGGTTTTGACCAAAACTCCAAAGTTGCAAGCCATGTCCACCATTTCAGTCACAACATGAACTTTGAAGAAGTCAAGGTTGTTGGTTTCGAGGCCAATTACCACAAGCGACTTTTCTTCTAAGCCTTGCGCTCTACTTTGGACCTGAATGCTGGTAACAACCATTATTGTACTTCCAGAAGCCCATAAAGGCATGCACGAGCATGAATTACATGGTCATGCATGCAAGCTTCGTGCTACGTTACTTTAAAAAGCATATGATAATGAACTTCGCTTTCATATCACTGATGAAGGCTGAAGTATTAGCCAAAACAACTGTTAAAAAATATCAAGAGTCAGTGGCAAACCTTTTTACATAGACCTCATGACTTCTTCTGACTACACTTTTTCCATTTTTAGATGGCCCGCCTAGATTAGCTTTAGCTATCCGTGGGCCAGCCTAAGTTATAATTTGTAATTTATATGTTTTAAATAAAGATTGTTGTTGTTGTTGTTGTTGTAGATGACTACAATATTTAACTCTATTTCTCACTTGTCCATGGCAATAATAATATTACTGTACTTGTTCCAAATTACAGTTCTGTAGCGCTCAAAAAAATATCCTACATGCTTGTAGTAGCCATACATGTCGGGCACTGTTACATCCCGACTGCTCTTAACAGTGTGTATTCCAGGTTATCCCACACTAAGTTCCTGGTATCTGTACTTCAACAAATATTTCAGCTTCAAAGATAACTCCACAACAGAATTCAGATCTGGTTAATACACTGGGAGGAAAACGAGCTTCATTCCCAAATCATTTAGGAAGCTTTGCAGTGCTCTTTCCGTTTCGCCGTGATGTGCGGCTAGATTGTCCACCTCAACAATGTCGCCAACTTTGAGAATTGGTCTTTGCGTTATTGGATCAACTGTTTTTAAAGCCTTATCAAAGAATCGTAAAAACTGTACAGAGTTCGACCCTCCTTCTATGATGATTCCATATTTTACTCCATCATACCCAACCAGAAAGTTCAGGGTGAGGTTTGCGGCAGACAAGTATCTTCGCTCTTCTTTGCAATCTTCACCGACAAGTGAGAAACCAAAGTTTCTGTGACTGGCATTAGGAAGTTGAAAACCTGACTTATCGAAAAACGTAACAGAGGAAGGATCTTTGTCTTTTAAATAGTCAATGTACAACTGAGTGTACACTATATTTTAGGGAGTAAAATGCTCTGACGCATATTTCCCCATTCTTTTTCAGGAATAGTTGCTGCCGCTTGGAAGTTTGTTCCTAATATGTCTGGAAATTGTTATGTTATCAGTTCTCTGCAGTCTCTGTGAATGGCCAAATCATTGTGCAACTCTTCAAGAATGGATGAACCACTTGCTTGCACCATGGTCTCCAACAGAATAGAGTCTTGGAAAGTACACTCAGGAACTGTTTGAAAATGATTCAACTTTTTGGGAGCCCTGCTTCCAGTAAAGTTGTACTGCTTAACGATTTTTGAAACAGTACACTGATGCGTAATCTTCATCCAACTTCTGAAAAAATATAATCCTGTGCAAGTTCTTTTACTTGATTCTGCAAATCGCTTGAAAGTGGGATGCCTTTCTGATAATTTTTTTCTTTCTTGTTGATTGAATACATCTTCCCTTTGAACAGTGTCAAGAAGAAAAACTTCACATTTGGGTGGGAAAACTTCAAAGTTTGACACCTGAAACCCAGAGGTTTGACATCACATGTTTTGCGCACATTTGTTCACAGGTAGATGCAATCGACAGTAACTAACCTGTGCATGCATGCATTTATCAAATCAAAGTTTCCCACTTTGTTACAAAGAATATAAAAATGGAGGTGACTTGTAAAAGAGTACTTTCCACAACATATGTACTAAAGAAATAGCACACAAAAGAATAAGAATTGACAAAATATTGAAAGCCAGATTAAACAATAAGAGGTGGACTACAGCACTCATCCTTACATGAAAATGAATAGAGGTTTGAAATTATGAAAGAAAAATATAATTATTCCTACTATAAGTGCATAACAGTGGGGGTAATAGTTTGTTCTAGAGCCACTTGGTACGAAAGTGGCGAAAAAAGGTAATAATATTATTTTATCAGTAAAAGGCCAAAAGCTTGACGTGTTTTTGAGTAATGATAATGATAATGATAGTGATAATAAATGTAAGTAAAAAAAGGAAGTAGAAATAACATTGAGGATAAAATAAAGATATATAGCAAACAACAAACAACTCAAACAAACAAACGAGCGAAACAAAACGATCATGTTACACTGACGTGTCAGCTAATGACAAGCTGGCCAACGTGTGGAGTCCTGGGGCTAATTAAGTTATTCCCCTAGGAATATTAAGATTGAGGATAAAATATTGGGGTTTGAACTAAATAAACAGAATTGAACCATTCAACCAAGGGTAGTCAATCAAGTAAGTTCTATAATTAAATAAAACAACACCAAAAAAAATTAATGTGAAAGAACTCAGTCAACAATAATGTATTTCCACCTGAAAATAACTTAAAAACTAGCCTCTTCATAATTCATACAAAATGTACATGTACCTAATTCATGTTTCCCCTTTTGGCTCCATTGTAATTCTTTTGGACAGCGGAGCGGAAGCATGGGCTGTAGCTCCACTGACTGCCATTGAGAAGGATTGTATGTGCTTTTGGCCGCTTCAGATGTTGTCTCGCGTCCTGAAAAGACAAATGTGAAAAATATCACAAACAAGAAGATCTTCTAGATCTTATAACCGCGCTTTTAAAATCTAACTGTTTTCTTAGCACCCCGGTCGAAACACAGTGCACATTCAAAATTAGTCCTTGATGATTCACTGATTACTGTAGACACCACATCACCACATCAAACTGTATTATTGCACCATCGCTCTGACGATGTAATGGTCTTAATCTTGCAGTTCGCTCGGGACATGCCCGTGAATGATACAAACAGGAAATTAATAACGCTATTAATAAACAGCTTTCTTCCTAAAGTCAAAATTTAATTTTTTGTACTATGCAAAGTAGTCAAGTGAGTCGCAAAATCCGAGGCTTATGCTATCCACGGCTAATTTTAGAACAGTTGTGTTTTTGTCCCCTAGCATTGACATAAATGCTGCAAGTTCTGGCAAGCTCTTGTTTACCTCAGCAAATATTTAATTTTCCTCCAAATTAATTCGCTTCGATGAAGCAATGTTAAGTAACAAGAAATACTCGCAACTAGTGACTGTCGCTTCTGGCAAAATAAACTTGCAAAGTAAGCACAATCTTATCTGTCACATAGCAAAAGTGAAAGCTGCAATGTCAGCGCATTCCATGGCTCACCCAATACCTTTTTAGCGCATTTAATATTCTCTTCGAATCCAACGCTTCAATAAACCGAAAAGAAAATATATTTAAAATACACATAAAGAAAAACAATATTGTAACATTTTCCAACAGTTTTTGGCGAATAAACATGACAGGTCGCGTGATTCAAAGTGGCCAAGTGGAAGTTTGGGTCTGGTCTCCGACAAGACAAAAAAAATAAACCGCAGCGAAACCGTGAACCCGTGCTTCAAGAACCGTCTTCTGTAAGATTTACAATGTATAAAAACAAATTTAAAGTCACAGTAGTCTCTGAATAGGAATTCATATTTAAAAAGCTTTAATTTGAGTATAGTAAGCAGTGTTTAAATCAAGAATGTTGACTAACTGGAATATGATTCATTAAAAAGGTCAGCATTTTTAAATGACTATTCTTTTTAACAACCAGTGGAGTAAGGTTAACTAGTACATTATGTACATGGGCCAACAATTTTTACCAAAAATATATAATTATGTATATATCTGAGCAACTTTGTAAAAACATCATTGCCCGCTAGGTTTGGGCCAGCAGCTCTAAACCAAGGGGGACTCTGCCAAGCCTAGGCTGGAGACTCTAGACGATCCATGAGAAAAAACCAAGCCATTTCACATTTCACGAGGAAAAAATTAGGCCATTCACAAATCACGAAAATACCCTTTACCACCCTCTTGATTGAGGGTTCTGTGTTGACACATAGCACAATGCAGGATAGATCCATGTCATGCGCATGTGTGACGGGCCAATCTCCTAGCCAGGGGGGGTGGTCAGAGCAATTTTTGGCGACTGGGACTGTATTTGAGCTGTCTGCGAGCATGTTTTTGCAAATACGGTCAGATGTATATGTATGTAAAGTGTTAACTGTGGAAAAAAGAAAGTAAATTTGAATGGGAACAAGTGTGATCTCTCAGCTGGGTTCATAACAGGGTTTCTGGTTCATTCAGGTCACAGGGACCCTGCCACATTAATCTTTGAGTTCCTCCCTCATCCCTCTGGGTATTTGCTTCTCACTTTTTTCATGAAAACCTCTCTTACTATGTCACAAAAGGAGCAGAGTGAAATGCATTAAAATAATGGGCAAGATACATTACCTGTAGATGAATGGTCAATTTTTTTAATATTTCACTGGCATGCACTGTACTGATTGACATTTGTGCACAGCATTTCAATAAATGTGAAATTAAAGTAAACAAAACTGATGTTTAGAGGCAATTTGCCATTTTTAGACTAATCTGCAACGTTAATATTTTGGCAATATGACCGCTGCAAACTGGTACTGGTAAGTTCTCTCATTAAGACTGTGCCTGCCCTGTAGCAAACCTGGTTCATTATTACAGTATATACTAATTTTGGCCATTCTTTTTTTGGGGTCGTGATTCATCCTTATGTCATCACAAATTGCTACACTGTCCATATGCTTGTGATATGATTTTTCAGAGTGGGAATAAATGATTATGAAGGTAATAGTAACCTGCAAATTATCGGGTCACAGATACCCTTAAGTCCCATATCAAATTATAGCTACATGTAGCAGACCTGGCTGTTCAAACATTTCAGTTGACTGGTTTGGATTTCTCAAATTTTCAAGGAAACTTTCCCAGAAATTTCTGTATCATTTGCCTCCTGCGGTTTCAAAAGCTAAGGAATTTTTTGGTTCAATGCCTCAACTGAAGTTAAGAAGTTTTGTGAACCAAATCATGGTATCGCACAGTTGGTATTACACTAATATTAATTTGATCACATGGATGTTGCATGGTATTGCACTATATTAACTTGATCACATGCATATTTTTGCGTGGTATTGCATTTTATTATATGGCTAGCTCTGTGAGTGGGCAAGATGAATCAAATCCTGCAAATCCTGCGATTGGCTACCCGAGCTGGCAAGATGGAGCAATCTTGCCCGCTCAGGACTACCCTGGCCTTGTCCCACATGAAATATTTTCCCAATTCTCAACTCCGTCTCGGTCCATAAACATGCAAAAAAAGAACTTGGCCAATATCCAGCCATCTTGACCTCACACTTGGTCAATAACCGATATATATTAATTTGCCATGTAAAAATGTAGATGTAGATAATTATTAATGTTGCAAACATTATTTAATACTCTTTTCAAAGTGAAATAAATTAAAAATTAGATTATCAATGTATAATTATAATAGATTTTTGTTTGACAGACTAATTGAACATTTGTCGTGATAGGAAACACAAGTGTGAGGGATTTGTTGATTAAGTAGCGTCTACAAATGTAAGAAAGAGGTTTTATGAAAAAAGTGAGCCACTAACTATATAATTATATCTTGTCCTTAGCCGAGACATAATTTTTGTTTTGGGGGAGAAGGGTGTTGCAACCAAAGTGGACCAATAACTATCAAAAGTGGACTTATTGACAATTGTCTGAACTGTTTATTTAGAATAGAGGTAATTCTCAGAAATTGCAATGGAAAGCACATCACAGAGAATATTTCATTCATTGAATACAGCTGTTTAAACAGGTTATAAAATAGGTTAGACGATGAAGTAAAATAGGGCATCACAATGCTGGGCCAACCATCACTTTTGTAGTTCTTTGGGAGAGAAGGAGGTATGCCCTTGGGATTGTCCCAATCTCAAGCTAGCCTTCATGGACAGATTTATCAGCTCTTCTTTACTTGGGGCCTAACCCATTGACTCTAACAGTTAAGGTTGGTTTTTCACAGTTAGGTACTACGGACCAAAAATCTGGAACTCTTTAAATGATGAACTAAGAACTTCAACACGTATCAGAAAGATCACCTTTGACGCATGTAACTGCTCTTCGTGCAACTGTTAGACTGTCGTTAATATTTTACATTTTAGTGGCATGATTTGTAAATAATAGCGTATCATGATGTAAATAGTTTAATTCTTTTTTTGTCTTTTGTTTTGTTTTGTTAGTATTATACTCGACTCATTAGCTACTTGAGCTAGGAGCCTAATAAGCTCCAAGCCCTCAAGTATAAATAAACTTTTCTCTCTTTCTCTCTCATAGTGCGAATAATAAGATGCGGTCTTAGTTGCATAGTTTGAAAACTATATAGTTGGAGTCTTTAGTTAGTCTTCGTTAGTTTTTGTAATAAGTAAGGTCTTAGTTTTTGAGGGTCTTACAATAATTAGTTTTTTGTGACACCCCTAGAGAAGTTAACAGTCAGATATTAAAGCTACTCCAAGATGGGAATCAATATATTTGTCTAGAATCACCCATTGACTCTAAAAGCAACCCAGAGAATTTCATATTGCTCATGTTTCAAGTATGAAAAACTTTAGTTTGTAGTATTGTAAAATTATGTCTTATGAGTATTGTATTCAGGCATGTACATGTACTAAAACCCAAAACAACCAAACGAAACAACCAAAACAAAACCACCAAAACAAGATAACAACGACCGAAACGAAATGACCAAAACAAGCGAAACGACAAATACAATACGAAACGACCAAAACAAAACCACGAGCAAGCAAAAGACAGAATTACTGGTATCTTACATTTAGGGCTTTGAGCAGTAAGAAAAATATCCACCACAATGGTAATACTGCAATGGTAATACCTACCCATGGGAACCGTGACACTAGTGCTTAGTCCATTGCGGTGGATATTTTCCCTTCTCCCACCGGGTTTGCAGGTAATTTGAACCCAAAGGCCAGGTTGATAAGCTGAATTTCAAACAGTCAGTGCATGGCACACACGGTCACTGCATTTCTGGACAGCTATCGATGGTAAAGCCTTGAGAGATCTGCACACTAAAATTGCTCTTTGGTGGACGTTTTAATCCCATGAAGAGAAGCAATGGTTACATACATACATACGTACATAAACTTTATTTAAGTGTCAAGGTACATATTTAGCTACAAGCTAATTGGGGACACTATAAATAAATAAAATATATATAGTATAAAATACTGTACATCCTGTGCCCAAGTTCAGGAGTTGCCATAATGCCATTATGGTAATAACCGGGAGGGCACATTGTATACATAATAGTATAAAATGCATATATAAAATACATGTATATAATACATAATAGTATAAATTAGAGCATCATTAGTGTTGCTCTATGCAGAATATTAATCTTGAGGCAATCGGATCCTTTGGGGCGAATTTATGGCGGGATTCCTTCGGGCGATCTACTAGGCCCTAGCTTGAGGAATTATAAATGGAGAGGGATACAGTGGAGCTAAAACTCGCTAGAATCACTCTGAAACGTCTCCAAACGCCATAAAAACACAAGTTATACTCACAACAAGAAAAGGTAAGTCGATTTTATTATTTTTCCCCTTCTTTTGAACTATTATGTACAATCGTTATATTCCCATACAGACTCTTATCCCAAAGGAGCTTGGGCTACCTGTGGTTTCGGGGCGACCCTAAAAGCCGGAATGACAGAAGCGTTGAATGACGAAACGGAGGAACGGCGGAATGACGGAATGGCGGAAAATGACCCGAAATCCAAAAAGACGGAATCACGGAACAGCGGAACGGCGGAAAATCCCCCGAAATCCTAAAATACGGAATTACAGAAAATCACCCGAAATTCTAAAAGACGGAAAATCACCCAAGGCACGGGTTTGTGAGACTACCTCCCTCTCCAGCTCCATGCGTGTGAATTTTATCAAACGAGTGAGATATTGAGTTGAACACGAAACGATAAAACTCATATCTACAAGCGGGCATGTAATATTTTGTTTATCATAAAAACACCAGTGGAAAAGGTGCGATTTATCATGTAACCATAACGACGCCGATCTCTTCACATGTGAAGATAACATATTATTTTCGCGTGTGAAGATAAACACGAGATTATGGATAGCTCCATAATGTCATTTATGTAGAGGCCGGCTTCAGTTATACCCATCAGAGCAATCTTATCTTATTTACAGATGACAGTTCTGAAGAAATGCAATCGAGAAGGGAATGAATCCTTATCTTCCCATAGCAACATGGCTTGCATGTAAAAGGCACGTTGAAGAAAACTGTAAAAGGAAGCTGCGCTCATTAGGAATTTCAGCAGAGTACTGTACAGCGTTTCTACAAGGCATATTTGGGTCTGATGCCAACCATGAAAAAGGTCTTATTGACTCAGACGGGTGCAAGGACTTTGATGCTAAGCTTGAAAGTTTGGAAAACGTTTGGAATTCAAGAGAAAAGAAATCAAGGGTGCAGTGCTCTCTAATTCAAGCGAAGCAGAATTTCACAATTACTTTGTGGCAAACGTTGCAGACGACATGAGGAAGAAGATGATTTCACCCGTCAGAAAACGTGCTGGCCTTGGGGAATCGTTTTTCTACAACAATGAGACAGAATCAAAGAATCAGCAGATAAAGGCAAGGAAGAAACAGATGTATGGAGAACGAAAACTTGCCTGGACAGAAGTAGTCGACTTGCTGAAATCTATTTCTGAAGAGGAGGAGAGGAATTGCGAAAGAGCTATTGTGGATGAGGGCCCTTACAAGATAGGCCAGCCCTACAGTTCAAAGCTTCAAGTCGCATTCTCGGCCTACGTCAGCAAGTCTCACACTCAAAAGGAGAAGATCAATAAGAGAGTGCACAAACTTACGCTGGAAGCAGCGTTACAACAGGAAAGCGTTTCAGTCCAATAAGCAAAGAAGAATTTGACTGAGTGTGCGTACAAGAACATGCCCAAGTCAATCGGTGGGAAGCCGGGAGAAGCGGAACGAAGGCGAAAACGTCTTCCACAAACCCAACGCTCGACTAGTGAGTACAGAGAGAGAATTGCAACACCACCGAAGCCAACTCTCGACACAACCAACTCTCGACACAACCACGTGGCTCAAGAACTCAAGGGTCTACAGATGTTACGGGTGTCGGCAAAACATCCGTCCCAAACCCAAGAAAGGCGAAGCGGAAGTAGTTCCTCCACCACCCTGGGACTTTGTTCTTGCTCGACTAGAACTCGGGCCAATCCCTAATAGTTATGGGGAGTTAAGGATGTCCATCAAGCCGGAGCCAGTGCATTATTATCCAAAGTTGTCTTGCATTCGCAACGCCCACGGCAAAATGTATCATCCGTCAGTGGAAGTAATGGAAGCTGACAAGGAGGTTATGGATGATGTCCATTTTCAGCACTTACGTAACGAATTTGGCTTATAAAGATCGATACGGTAGCCTATTCATTACGTGCATCGTGGTCACGGGACCAGAATTAATTTTAATGCCCAAACTCAGCTCAGTTCCATTTAAAGGGGTTAAAAGTTAAAATTCTTGCTAGTAATGCATTAGTGGTCTATTTAAGGTTAGCAGCTTTTGCACAGTTTTTCACTGAAACTCATTTATTGTTAATGTTTGACACCGAAACGTCAACTTTTGTGAACATGATTTATATTGACAGTTCCCAATGTTATTTATTGTTGAGGCTATTTCCAATTTATTTTAACTCGACATTTCTTTGACTTTAAGCAGCTGTAGTATATTTTCCCTGAAAGGTTTCCTCATTGATTTTGGCACCAGGTAACAAAACCTGCGTTTACATGGTTAATATTAACAGTTCCCGTTAATGTTAGTTACAGTTTTTATTATCCAACTCTGCTTCGTAGAGTACAAATAACGCGCGAAACGAGTACAAATATCACACGATATTTGTACTCGTCTCATTCCTCCCGGCCGCGTGGGGGCTTAAAAACATCGCAAGTCAGAATTTTGGGAAAAGAAATCGTTGGATAATAAATCTCTTATTAGACATTTTGTTGTGTAGTATCGCTGAGAATTTTTACTTGTTGTTTGTATTTTGACTCGCCCTGCGGGCTCGTCAAAATACGGCACAACTCGTAAAAATACTCAGCGATACTACACAACAAAATGTCTATTAAGATATATATATTGATTTTAGTTGATTTATGCTTTCCAATATTTACTGCAGTTTTGTGCAGATTGTGCAGTCGAAATTCAGGCGAAAAGCATGCAGATATACACAAGGTTTAAGAGAGTCACTTAAGTCTGCTATTTTAGTTGATTGTTATGACAATAAAGAAGAAATTACTCCAGTCCTTTCGAGTTAAATTTTCGAAAAAGTAAGGTGGCTCTGAACGCCACCTACAGAATTTTTCAAACTTTGCTAAAAGTTACATCTTATCCTGCTTATCAAAATTCTATAATAATAAAAAAATTTCACCGTGCCATTTTTGAAATATGAGCGCTTAAAGCTGAAATTAAGGGTGTTTTTGGCAGGTCATAGTGTTGCTATGGTAACCTATTGTGTCACGAAAATAATATCAACGTGTTCTCCAGTGATTGGGCAGTTTTTTGATACCATGATTGTAGCATCAATTGATAAAGAGTAGTAATTATGACCTATCAAAATCAACGTCTTGGAAAGTGCAGGAAACAGTGTCCAGCCACCTTAAGCCTTTTTTTTTGGGGGGGGGGGGTGGGACTGAAGCAATTTTTCGCAGATCTGTGGTTCTTAGCATTTGCCTTCCATCTCTTGGACATGACATTGTTTTAGACATTTATCTTTATTTTAATTACCACAAAATACAAACTAGGTATACCTATCGATAGAGTGCCAACGAGCGAATAATTTGTGCTATAATAAGGGGTTTATTAATACAGCATAAAGGATTTTTGGTTCTCTTCTGTTGCAAACATTACCGAGAGAAAATTATAACGCGTTTTTACCGGCTGGTAACGTTCGTCACGCAATCCCTGAATATCAAGAGTATTGGAATGTATCGCTGCTCGGTCGAACTTTCAGTTCAATATGATGGGCAAAGTCAAACTGAAAGTGAACACGCTAGTTTGATTGATGAACACGACTCGTTTAATTCTGTCGCAAAACAGATCCGATTTGTGTTTTGAACACTGGATTCGACTGTATGATAAACACGCTCGTTCAGTTCTGTTCGGAAACACTGCCGACTCAACCTTCAGTTCGATATGCTAGATTTCAACACTGGATTTGCTCTAGTGGTTCGACTGGTGAACACAATCTTTCCAAAAAAGCTGCCCGATGGAACTTTCAGTTCGATATAGGTAAACAGAGAAGGAATACACTGTTTCGATTCATGACCACGCTCTTTCAATTCCGTGGTGAACACGCTGGTTCGTTTTCATGTCGATTTTGTGTCTTGGATTTGCTCTTGTCTAACAGTTTTCCTGAATATTCGAATTAGAAGAAGAGTTTTGTAAAGGGTACGCTCCCCAATTGAACTTTCATTTCGATAAAGCGAGAGAGGAAACACGCTGGTTCGATACGTTCTGAGACTATGAAATTGTTCACAGTTGGATAAACACAACAGCAAAGAAAACAATGATATTCCACGAGACAAGTCTAGATGTAACGCGCCTCCTGATTGGCTTAAAACTTCAATAGCTCGAATAGTTCCGTCCTTGCAATTGGCTCAAACTGAGCCATTGTTACATCTTACACCTTACAGTTACACTTTCAGAGCTTGATCGAGAATTTTTTCGCATACGCCATTCTTCGCGCGGCACTATTCTCTGCCGCCTCGCCAGCCGAGCGTCTTGCTGGCTCGTTGGCAATAACAAATACAAATATTGATAAAAAACAAGACAGTCACACAAAAGCAATTAAAAAAGTGGCAAGGAAGCCCAAAAAGAAACCATGGGGCTTATAGATATTGGGCTCCCTCAGAGTAAAAAATATTGGGATATTGGGTGATTTTCCGTCTTTTAGAATTTCGGGTAATTTTCCATCATTCCGTCTTTTAGGACTTCGGGTAATTTTCCGTCATTCCATCTTTTAGGATTTCGGGGGATTTTCCGCCAGTCCGCCGTTCCGTGATTCCGTCTTTTAGGATTTCGGGCCATTTTCCGTCATTCCATCATTCCGCCGTTCCGTCATTCCGGCTTTTAGGGTCGCCCGTGGTTTCGCTTGTCGATGGTTTCGTTTCGGTGGTTTCGTTTTTGGTTGTTTCGGTGGTTTCGTTTTGGTCGTTTCGCTCGTTTCGTTTTCGTTGTTTCGGTGATTTCGTTTTGGTCGTTTCGTTTCGTTGTTTCGGGTTTTAGTTCGTGCCTTGCATTCATCGTGCCTTGATAAAGGTTGTCTGTAAATGATCAAAGATTGTAAATCTCA
>OZ026597.1:44470982-44498482 GCA_964020085.1 Micromussa lordhowensis
GAGTCACTGACCATCACACCTTTCAACTTTTTTTCTTTTGATTTTTAAGTCTTTCTAATCAACAGCACGTGTTTCCCTAGGCTATTAAAGCAGCAATGGCAACTCAGAAGGCTGCTTGCTCAGATCAGTCACCCGGAGAACCCATTTCTAAGAGAGCAAAACCCCTGAGGGTGACTGAAACATCCACCTCTGTTCAGTCAACAATGGCATGCTCTCTAGAGCAGAAAATCATCGAGTCGCCCGAAGTTGAAGCCAATGAGCAGGACGCAGAAGTGATGGAAGCTTTAGTAACGAAAACACAGGATCCTGTTGAAGATTACAGCAACTGTTCTGTTTTGCAAAATACAGTGCGAAAGCTAAAGAACAGAATTGTGTCCTTGGAGGACAAAGTGAAGAAGTGGAAACTGTCAAATCGACGATCAATCTACCGCATTGAAGGTGAATAGCTGTGAATAGTGTTTTTTATTTCGTGGTGTATCAGTTGGTATGTTTGAATAACGAAATGTGTGGTAATGTTAGTGCTGTTGTTGAAGTCCAACCGAATTAAAGATCAAAACATTTAATTTTGGTGTTGGTACAAGCTTTATTTTTTGCTCTCTCTAGGAAACAATCAAGAATCTCCTCAAGTTGAGGCAGATAGAGAAAAGATTGTTGCAGCAAGGGATGGTGGTGATGGTCCAGAAGGAGCTTGCACAGGTGAAGGAGATTGTGCACAGGGAGTAGAGGGTGAAGCATCTGAGGAAGAAGAAGAGGAAGAGGATGAGGAAGAAGATGAGGATGGCTCTACCTTTGAAGCCGAAACGGAAACAGAAACTACTGAAACAGAAACAGATGAGGATGATGGGGGAAAATTTAATCGGTATTATTTTTTAGGCTGGATTCTAGAATACCCCGCCACCCTATTTGCATATTATAGAATGAGAATAGCAACTATTGTCATATACCTCGTTCTTCAAAGCACACCGGCACATGTAAATGAAGTGGCGGGGTATTCTGAAATGCTTCCTAATAATAATAACAATAATGATGATAGTGAGTAGTTTAATATGTCATGTTATGACACTGGAAGGGGCCAGGGCAGTCCAGATGTCATAAAATAATAATTTTGGGGTACAGTATGACAGTTGTGGTTTAGCAATAAGATATGTTGGTCTTAGGAGAACATTTTTTTATATGCATGAATTTTTAATCTGTTATAGGTTGTCAGTCAAGAACACTAACATCAGAACAGAGCCGAAGCATATTGTCTTCCTCACTCAGCTGCTTCTTTTATTCAGTTTTTGCCGTATCTGCAAGGCGGATAATCCTACTGTAGAGGCCAGCGGAAATGGGACACAGGCTATTGTTAAAACATATTGCAACAATCCAAAATGCAATAAAGAGGACATCTGGTACAGCCAGCCCCAGATGCCAGGTCTGAATATACCAGCGGGCAACTTTCTCCTATCATTGTCCATTCTCCTTGCTGGAGGTTCAGCAACCAAAGTTTTCAAGATGTTCTCGCACATGGGTCTTGGTTGTGTCTCCCTAAACACTTACTTTAAGTATCAAAGGGTAAGTTCAAAACACACCCAGACTTTACATGTAGGTCTTCATGTAGCACAAGCTTGAGCATGTTATGCCATAATTTCTTTTTTTATCTTTCAAAGGTTCTGAAAAATGCAAAATAACTACATGTTGTAGCTAGAAGAGTAAACTGGGTTTTTCATTATTTCAAAAGGGACACATTACTGCACATTACAAAACAGTACATGAATAAAAAACAATGTATTTATTCTTAGCTGATCATGGTGTTTTAAATTTTTTCAGACCAAGCTTTTCCCACTGATTTATCTTTATTGGCAAAAATACCAGAGTCAGATGCTTGAGAAGTTGAAGTCCCTCAGAACTGGTATTACTATTGCTGGGGATGGTCGGCACGACAGCATGGGCCATAGCGCAAAGTTTGGGGCGTACACTATTTTCTGCTGTACTGTCCCAATGATAATCCATTTCTCTCTTGTTCAAGTAAGAATTATATATAGATCTTATCTATTGTTGTGGTATACGAACAGAGATAATGGCTTAATTTATGTCTCATTTATTACAAGTTAATTTCCTTTCAGTAAAACAGGATGGTACATGTATGTGAAATGTGAAAGAAACCTTCCTGAATAGGATAGTTAATATTTCTACTACCTTATTATCAACTGGACAGAAATGATACTAACAGTGAATGGTGTTTATGGTATTACAACCTAGTTGGGAGTACAATGGTACCATTTTCTCACTTGTATCAGTAAATTAGAAGTAAACTTGTTCTTACATAAAAATATATTTTTGTCTAAAACCTTTTTCTCTAGAGGAACCAAGCAGGAAGCAGCCCAGCGATGGAATTCCTTGCCTTCAAGCAGTGCATGGAGTTCTTAACAACTTATGGGCTCAGCATTGCTACATTTATATCTGACCGACATATCTCCATTGCTAGCCACATGAGAACTGTTCTGAGTCATATTGTCCACTACTTTGATATCTGGCATCTCAAGAAAAGTAACATTATTTTGTTTTATTATTTTCTGTCTCGTTTTGGTATTTACAGATGTATCATTTTATCTGTTATTCTTTTGGTTTTTTTCCTATGGCACATTTCAATATTTGTATAGATATTTGTGCCTTATAAGTTTAGAAATTATTATTATTAACAGAAGTCATAGTCTTAGATTACAATGAATATATTTTAGGCTAGTATTTATCCAATGTGTACTTGTACCTAAATTTGTTCTGGCCCAAATTATGTTTACAGTTTTAGTCTTCCCTTTACTAATATAATTGCAGTAAGAGCACAGTAAATGTTTTGTGTATTTATATCCTTGCATATCTGGATGCAAGTTATGCAAGGTTCTGTGTGTGAATGTAGCTATATAATCATTACACTGCATTTTTTCAACTTTGTCTTGGTAGAAATTCGTAAAGTTCTCTCCAAAATTGCCAAAACAAAAGGGTGTGAGGAGCTGGCAGCCTGGATAAAACCATGCGAACGACATCTCCACTGGAGCGCTACATCTACATTCAGTGGCAATGGAAGAGTTATTTGGGCAAAGTTTAAGGCCTTTCTGAATCATGTGGTAAACAAGCACACCAATTTTGAGGATCCTTTGTTTAGCAAGTGTGCTCATGCTAACCTTGAACCAAGGAAATGGTTAAGAACTGGTAATGTAGTAGTCCAGATTTTTTTTCCAGTTTTTCCATTTATATAAGTGTAAGCCTTTGTAGCAAGATGCAGAAACAACCCTGTATGGTTCTTGTAGTAATATTATTGACAATTGAGCAAAATCTGTAGAGCTACAGTAGAACTGCATATTTAGAAATTCTTTCCTTTATTTGTGCAACTCAGTTTGCATTGTGTGAGCAAAGGTGAATAACTATGAAGGAATACCCACCGTATAAGGGCTATGAGTTCAAGACTGTCTATTTCTTCAACAGGTAGTATAGTCTATGAACGATTATGTGAGGCACTTACGAATAATGCTCTAGTAAAAGGCATAAAGCAAGCTTCTCCTCTTGCCCAAACAAGTTGCCTGGAGGGCTTTCATTCAGTGCTAAACCATTTTGCACCCAAAATGATAGCTTTTTCCTATGCTGGCATGTATTGCAGGTATGGACAAACTTAAGTTGCTTTTTGCAAGGTTATATTAGTTCAAGTTAATTTATACTTTTCTCAAACATCAAGGAAAAATTTAAATGTCCATTAATTAAAAGATTACATGTTGCTCTTCTCACTGTTGCTAATTTTATACACATGTATCTATTGTTTTGCCTAATATATTGAGATGCATTTGTATTCAAAAACAAGGTAGCAACCATCCTCACTTGATACTGTATATATCTGCATCAAGTGCTTCAATAACTGGGCCATTTTTAGGAGTCTTTCAAGATACAAGTTTACCATCAATATATTCATCAATGTTTCCATCTTTTTCATTTCAATTTCTATAGGCATGTCTTAGCTGCAGTACATTTCAACTTCAACCTACAAAGGGATGTAAAGCACCGAGAGGCAGATGGGGTGGAAAGGGTGAAAGTCTCCTATCCAAAGTTTAAAAATGGGGAAGCAACTGTACGAAATGTGAAAATTGCACAAAACTATGGTAAGCATCATGATTCCATGGAGTGTTAACCACTCAAAGCATACTAACAAAGTTATAATTTGTGTACATACAAGGTGACTCGCCAGTAGTTTCCTAGAAAGAGATCCAATTACTGTTGAAAGTGGCAACAGATCTCTTTCAGGAATTGCCACTGAAGTTATATCAATTTCTTTTTGTCTCAGATTATGTGGAAGAAATATTTCAAACATTTTTGAATGCAAGCAAGGAGGAAATGGTAAATGCTACTGCTAAGTTGAGTGAAAAGACCCCTTCACCAATGAATACCATGCTGGAGAAGCAGTCACGAGATGAGGCAATAAAAAAGAAAGAGGAAAGGAGTCAAATGGTGGTAAAAGATGTCCCTCCAACCACACCAGGTACTAATTACAGTAATCAAACACTACACTGTTAATTTAACATGTTCATTTTAATCAGATGTCATTCTATTATTTTGTAACTAATATAATGCATTTTGATATTAGTTTCTCAGGTACCAGAAGGTAATGCCCAGCAGAACAAAGAAAAGAGGACCCGCACATGTCGAGCGTGCAAGCAGCCATTGAAAGGCCATAAGAATGTTTTAGACTGTCCGAGAAATAAAAAGTGACAGTACTTAATTGTCTTGAAGCTTTTGTATTTTTTTTAAAGTACGGGTGTAACTTTTGGCACCTTTTTGGGGGGCACTAAATTATGATGGCAGGGCAGGAAAAAACTTTTGAAGTACAGTTGCCCAGTGGGCCAGTACTTTTCAGTTTTCTGTTCCCCCAGTTAAGTGATATCCACTAACAGAAATGTACAAAGCATAACTTTGGGGAGGGTTGTTTGATACTACAGGTACTAGAGGGTTCTTGGACAAGTTCACATAATCTTATCCAGGCTAGTCTTCACCAAGATCAAAACCAGCAAAGTTCTCATCCTTACTAATTGGGAACTGCTTTCTTATCGCAGAATATGCACACGCAGGAAGTGGGATCCTTTTATTTCCAATCCGGCCATACACAAGTCTTGTGAATTCCCGATATGCAACACTCCGCAAGAAACTGAGGGCAAAAAATAATACCAGTTTTAATACAAATGTATAACTATACACAAACCAGAAAATTACAAAACTCAATCAATATCTATTGTAATTAACAGTGCTTCTAGGAAACATTTATTCCCACCTGGCTTGTCACCAAAGAAACAACCTTTTTACACACAAGTAAAATAGACCAATTTCGAGATATTAAAATTCAGCCTAAAACAATGGACTTCAGCACGAGGCTCTGAAGAATAACTACAGAGTCTGTGGGGTTTATTCCCCAGAGCCTCGTGCAGAGGTCTATTGTTTAAGGCTGAATTTTAATATATCGAAAATTGGTCTGTTGGTGTTCAAATGCCTGGTTACCAAAGTCTTACCATGAGGGAGGTCGATGTTATGCACAACCCCGGCATATGTGGGGCATTTGTATTTCCTTCCCCAAACTGAGAAATCTGACTAAGAATCTGGGCCCCAGGGTAAGGATCTTCGCTTTTTTGTGTGGAATGGGGCCTAGTCACATTGTCGCATGTGCTATCCTGTGCATCAGCCATCTTGGAATTTTAAAACACTACTTCTAACCACTCTCAATATCTCACTTTTCTTCAGGGAATCAGGCATTGGAAATATTATTTCCACAGATTACACAGCCTCAAAGGAATCTAAAAAAAAGCCTGGCAATTTATATTGTTTTAAATCTACCACATTGTGTCAGGCTCGCAGTAGTCTCTGACATCTCATCGTTTTGCAATTTATATCTCTGATTTGTAAAATATACACATCAACTACCATGATCTTTAGGGATATTGCTTTGATTTGAGCCAATTTTGGGGTCCCACGGTGGGGAGTTTGACCAAAACTTCTTCTGAAAACTCTTATGTCCCACATATGCCCACATTTCCCCCTCCCTCCCCCCTTGGGCTCCACATTTATAGTGGATTTATACCTATGAAGGTTGCCTGTGGTTTACTATCGATATTGATTTATAAAATAAAACTTTTTAATAAAAGCTTTTCTTGGATGTAAAGCATATAGTTGCAAGCCGTGGAATCGGTACCATTACTGCTAACCTCTCTTCACTTCCTTTTTGCCTATACTGTTGCTTTCCCTTGGTCTTGAATTTGCTTGCAGCCATCCTTAGGCTCCACTTCTGCAGACACACTGGATTAAAACCAGGATGTTCTATCACACACTTTAGAGAAACGTTGGGTGAAATATCTTGCTGCACAAGATCGCTTTCCAGGGACTCTCCGCAGTCTTCCAGTTCTTTACAACAATAACATTCACTTATGTTCTGAGCCAAGACGACACTGCAGTTTCCACACTCGCACCTGTGCACGAAAAGACATAACATAACTAAAGAATTGTATCTCTGTCTGTTATAAGCTACGCCTTTGCAATCCTCTTGCCCCGATATCAATAAACTTTAATTGTTTATTTATTAAAAATGAAAACCTAGAACAGAGCAGCATACTAAATTTGAGAGCGTGTAATTGAGCGTTCGTAAACAAAACTTTCTAAGAGCATCTTACCACTCGCTCACTGCTACAGTGCCCTCTAATCGATCCCTCAAAGTTTTTTCCAGTTCTTCATCGGCTTTTCTCTCCCTTTCGTACTCTGCCGTCCATTCTGCGTCGGCTAGAGGTTCCTCAGCAAATGGTACCGCACTTTCTTCATCGCTCGTCGATAGATCTTCCAAGGGGTCGTCGCTTTCTTGTTCAATCTCGTATTCTGGAGACGAACTGAGTTTGGAATCGACTGAATTCCCGTCGCTAAACTCTTGTTCTTCTTCTGATGCGGACATTTGCCGTTCTGAGAGAGCTTCACTTCGTCAAAACAATTCAGATGTCCCAGAGAAATAACAAACGCTGAGAGAGACGCGAAGGATGCAGATTGCAATCGTTCTGGAATTGACGTCATAGCTCTGGCTCGCCCCAGATCTCTCCTTGCTCGGACTTGAACGAAAATCTTAACGATTTTAAAAATTCATAGAAAATAGAGGATTTGACCAAATCAAAAAATTTTTTCGAATAAGTATTCGGGAAAATACGATAATTTATTTAAGATAAAAACATTTTTAGGGGTTAGGCCCTTTGGTTTTCCTTTAAGGGAAAAAAACCGCCAGAAAGTAAAACTCGCCGAAATGGCTCTAAACAGCCTCCAGGAACTCAGAAACATCAAAAGAACGCATTGCAAACATAAGGTAAGCCACTTTTATTAAACTATTATCTATTCGTAGCACTCAGAGCAATTTTCGAAGCAAATTCTCCTCATACATTGTCTTATAAACAGCTAAAATTGTAACGTAATCGCCAACAGCATTATGTCACATATAATCATATTCAACGTCTGGGCTGCCCGTGCCGCTGCCTAAATAAAGATGACTTGACTTGACTTGACACAGTACACAAATGCAGCGAAAAAGCGAAACAAACTACGGAGCAAACGTGAATCAAACGACTAGGACGATCAAACGAGAAACGAGGAGAAGATCAAATAACAGCTGATGACAATCAACAACCGACCTAGAGTCAGTTCGGAGCGCCGGAGCTAATTAGAAATTCAAACAATGGGTCTAACCATGAATAATATACCCATGGTCTAACCCGGAAGAAAATCGACATATTGCGCGGTAACTAAGTTCAAAATGGTGGCACATGAGAAGAAGGAGAGCTCGATCGTAACAGCTACGTAAGATCAGAGAGAGAAGGTCACTAAAAATAATACAAGTAGGGTAAGTATAGAGATTTTTTAATCTCACCTTGACGTCTACAGCATTCATTAGTACAGCATAGAATGCACCTGAAAGAGAAATCACTCAGTCTGTATACTCTTGGCTTTTTGGTCATTTAAACCAGGCTGAAACGTTCTTAACTTGTTCTTAAGTTACTATTTTCAATCGTTTGAGTGTTTATTAATATGAACTTTAAGCGACAGTAGTTTGGTTGGGATGTAGACCACTGAATGCGGTTCTAAATTATGTACCAAGCTGTATGGGGTGCACGACAGTGCAGCCATTATTTTTTGAACATGAGATATTTCGTGACATCAGACTATATGGCTATCCCTTATTTAGGCTGTAGTTTTACCTGGGAGTAATTCTACTTCAGGCTCTGTTTGTACTCAGTATTATAGGGTTTATCTACTGAGCATAGTCTTTGCACAAGCCACATTGACTATTGGGAATTGGCCTCCATTTTATTTTATTTCATCGCTTCACTCCGCGTTTACTTTGTATATATATTTATATAAGATGCCCACATCAGACAAACCTGACATAGAGTCCCTCATGCATCCTGGGTCAGAAAACAACACCAACAAGCAGCCTTTGAAAAGACCTTGAAAATGTCCTGCATGCAAGCTCTTGCACAAACAGGACTCTTTTGGTGAACCAGGCCCTCATTGTACTGGACCAGATCCATTTGATGAGCCTGAAAACGTCAACAGTTACGAAGTTTCCCCGGACGACGAGGAGCAAAAGCTTGTGGTAGAGGTATAAACTCTGAAGTTGGCTGAACAAGCCTGGGAGAAGAATGCTCACGTCACTCACATTACGAAGTTGAAGGCTGCTATCGCTGGCAACAACATCAAATTGCCACACTCAAGCTGGAGAGTATGGTGCCTTCTTCTTCTTCTGGCCTGCAAAACCATGTCAAAGCGGCATCTTCTGGCAAACACCTGTAAAAACCTTAAACAATTCTGCTATTGCTGCGCATGCAACTTCTTTGGTCACTCAAGGACAGAAAGCAATTGGTCAGGTCAACACTTTCACAACCCCAGTGTCGCCGCTGGGGAGGCGTGGGGCCTCAGGACTTTGTTGTACACAACCGGGATGGCGCACTAACAAACCCACAAGCGAACCGAGAGTCCAGGATGGTTCTGAAGCCGACCACACTTGCGAAGGGTGAGCACGTTTTAAGAATTGTTGACTTTGTTGACAAGATTGCCTCTATGGTTGAGCACAATACGAGGACATCTCCACATGGTTCTTCTAGAACCTTTAGCTAGCAACCACTTTTGGTAAGTTTAGTGTTGATGGCCTGGTTATCTGTCAGAATTTTAATCACGCAAAAGGTTGTACTCTGGCTGTGTGCCACTTTGCTCATGTGTGCAACCATAGGGTAAATGGCAAGGACCATTCGCATTTCCATCAGCAGTGGGGTAAGGGTCCCACCCAGGGTCAGGGTCCTCTTAGTATCTCCAGTTGACTCCCTGTTCCTCCCCCCTGACACTAATCTCTGGCTGGCAGAATTAATTAGCGATCAGGATGAAGCATTCCTCTCTGATGGCATAAGCAATGGCTTCAAGTTGGCACCAGCAGATTCCACTTTCATTCCTGTGCAACAGGGCAATTACAAATCTGCTACTAATGCAGCAGCAAAATTAGCGGTTGAGCAGACTATCCTTGATGAAATTGCAGAGGGTAGTTATGTGGTCACAGACACCAAGCCTATAATGTTAGCGCAGTAGGAGCCATTCCTAAACCAAATTCTTCGGAACAGTGCTTAATTCATGAATGCTCTCTACCCCATGAGCAGGGATTGAATGATTATATCCAGTCGTAATCATTCAAATTTCAAATGCCTATTGATCTGTACCCATTCACCACAGTATTTTTGCCACTACTGGTTTAAGTTGGCAATTCAAAGGGCATAGTTACCCCCACTTACTTCTGTGATACTCGGTTACCATTTGGTGCTATTAAGCTTACCAGAAATTTTTCACCGTTTGACGCAGTTAGTGAGACATGTGATGGGAAGGTGTGACTTCTATCAGGAGCCGATTACCCGGAGCCTCCATCTCCCATACAAGCCCTTGGAGTCAACCCTTTCCGACGAAGAATTATTTTTAGAACAGGCTTTCCCGCGGAAAATTTGTCACGCCCTAATGCGTTGTCCGTAATAACCAATCAGAGCGCAGCTTAGTAATGCTCATTTACATATGCTTTTTCGTGCTCTGAAGAGCCCTTTGACAACAATGGCGGAAAGCGTGCAATATGCGGACGTTCTCGGAAACAATGTATTTTCGCGGGAAAAAAAAGTAGAAGTGAAGCCTTGGAGCCAAGCTGGCTCATAGCTGCCGGAGCTTATCCCGGTTTCTGTAGCATGAAGCGGCTAGAAGTATTTCTACTTCCCCTGGACAGGATGCTAGTCCATCGCTTTCGCGGGAAAGCCTGTTCTAAAAATAATTCTTCGTCGGAAAGGGTTGACTCAAGGGTACAGCACATATGGAGGCTCCGGGTAATCGGCTCCTGCTTCTATGCAGTAATTGTCTATCTTGTCATAGGGAAAACAGAGGAAGAGTGTCAAGTTGCCTTTAACACCCTGTTACAGCTACTTCAAGATCTTCGTTTCCAAATCGGTAGGCAAAAAGCTTGTACACAAGTACCCAAAAGCTTGTGTTCCTTGGGGCGGAACGCGACGCCTGCAAGTGCAAATTTGAGGTCAGTGCATTCTGTTCACGTCGTAGAGCAACCAAAAAACAGCTCCAGTACCTGGCAGGCAAACTAAATTGGGCATGTCTTGTCATGTATGGGGGACACACTTTCTTACTTCATCCTTGACCTGATGAACTCCCTCTTCTTTGGGGGAGATTGCTACTATCATATTACTACCACAACTTCGACATTGACTCTCCTGAATTTGCTGAACTGCACATTAATCACAAGGAAGTGCTTGTCCTAATCTTTGCAGCCCTCTGCTTGACCAGCATATTCTGACTAATGAATGAAGGTTCTATTGCTAACCCTGCCATTATGCATCCTCTAAGGCAGTTGTTTTGGCTCTCTTCCATTTACAATTTCTAGTTTACAGCTGTATACATCCAAGGAATCATTGGCATTCTCCACAAAGAATTTAATTTACCCAACCTGGCCAATAACTGGTCTCTGCAGTCCCATCTTACCAGGAGTAAGCTTGTTAAGGGTCAGCCTCCATCCCCAGATCTCCTGTGTCTGATGCATTTGCAACTTCATCTGTGCTCTGGTTTTGATCCTTCATTTTGGTCCATATGCCTTGTCTCCTATTTTGGCATGCTTAGGAAAAGCCACCTGTTAGCAAGCTCCAAGTCATCTTTTGAATCCTGCTCAGCAACTACGCAGATCAGATTTTCCATTTTTCTCCTAGAGGGGGGGGGGGAGGGATTGCCATGACATTACATTGGAGCAACACTGTTCAGTTTCAGGAATGGGTGGTGCAACTCCCTCTCCCCCTGATTCCAGATTGCCCCCTTGGCCCAGTTATTGCTATCTAGTGGGCCTTTTCCTTTATTCACCACCCTCCCCAACTATTCCAGGCCTTCATGTGACAGGATCGTCCCTCCCTCCAAGGTGTCTACTTGTTCTCAATTCCTCAGGCAGTTTTATGAAATCTTTTGCACCCTTGGTCTGCCTGTAGGAGATTATGCCAGCCATTCTTTTTCGACGGGGTGGAGCCTGTCAATCAGAATTTATTAAGATACTGGGTGACTGGCATTCAGATGTTGTGCTCCTTTACCTTACGGTTCCACTCTCTCTTCAATCAAAGTCAGTTACTATAATTAACAGATAACCATTCTACCGATGATTGTTCTATTGTCTACAATGAACCATGCAGGAACAACAAGCTCAACCTTTACGTTTAATATGTATATATCCCTAGAATCATTTATCGCTTGGACTGAAAAGACTTAAATTTTACATTTTACCTAATCAAAAGCTTTCAGTTTAGAAAACTTCCTCTAGCCAGCTAGGTGTGTTCTTGGTATGATTGTTCTTTGAATTTGAGTTCATCTCACTGTTCTTTTCATAAAGGTTCTTCTTAAACTGAATACCCCTTAGCCTCCTTAGATCCCTAAGACCTCAAAAACATGAAAACAAAGACCCCCAAAAATAAAATAGAAAGATATGTCCATAAAATTTGCTTAGTCTTATGGTTAAAAAAAGTAGAACACAAACGCTTTCGAGATAAAGTCTTCAAGGTGAAAAAGCCCACTGCTACTTGTGTAATTTATAACCGTTAGGTATTTCCTGATGGGAACAGTTTCATTATGTAACAGTGAGTTTGTTTGTTCAAGCTGAGGTGCCATTGTTGGATCATTAGGCCTTCTAGGATTCTTTGCCTTTGATTGGGCCATGCAGAGTATGCGCCAGCTAATAGAATGCAAAGGGTTCTCGCATAGGTGAAGGGCAGGCTCAGAGTCATTGCATGTGTTTGAAACAGTTATAAATTATGCGGTTATAAATTTCGTGAGTTATAAATTAACTAATGGTTATAAATTATGCGAGTAGCAGAGGGCATTATGTCACTTGAAAACGTTTGGTGTTTTAATTTTTTTGAACCGTTTTTAAACATTATTTAACCTTGCAAATATTTTTCTTCATAACTCTACATTATTCTGAGCTTCACTGTCCAGGAATAAAAAAGCACAAGAAGTTTAGTTTAGTTCCAAGTTAACAGTTCGTCGTTATGGCTTTGCCTTTGCTTTTAAATGCAAAACAATCTGTTTCTTTTTGACATAATAAGCTTGCTTAATTAACAAATAAAGAAGCCTAAGCTGTGTATTACACTGTGATAAAACACGACGGGCATTTGAGAACTTGAGGGAAATGTAGAAAACACGAGCAGCAGGCAAGTGTTTTCTACATTTCTTGAGTGTTCTCAAATGTCCGGAGTGTTTTATCACAGTGTAATACACGGATTAGGCTTCTTCATTTGCAGGCAAGTGTTTTCTACATTTCTTGAGTGTTCTCAAATGTCCGGAGTGTTTTATCACAGTGTAATACACGGATTAGGCTTCTTCATTTGCTTTATGATATCGATTTTACGCGCGCAAAACAATAAAACACGCTTTTTCTATACTCTGATAAAACATGGGTTTTTGACCAATCAGAGCGCGCACAGGGTCCTATCTATGTTATAATATGTGGTAAATGATTGATTTGATTGATTGCTAGCTCCTTACTAAGGAAGCTTAAGGACCCACAGAAGCCATTCTTGCATGGAAGCAGGACACACTCGCTAAAGATAACCAACGAAAACAAACAGCTGTTTTAATCAGTCCTGTTGTGTTTTTCTTGGTACTAAGGGATGGAGGGGTCAGATTAGTGCCCTTTCCACGAATGAAACATTGTTTTATCTTAAAGCTATCAATGATCTAGAACGGTAGTTTTTAGACTGTTAAGTTTGACACCTTGAACCGAGTTTTACACAGGCAATCAATGTAGCGTGCTATTCCCAATTCAGTTTGTAGGTGGCCTATAACTATCGTTCAGAATCAGGTACATGTTTGAAAATTTTTTCGGGTACACACAAACGTGCCACAATAAACTGTAGATCTGATAAACGTTGGAAACGTTATTCCCTTTGTGCTATTTTTAGCTACGAAGCTCACAATGACTGCAATTATGAAGCAACAAAGAATTTTTTTTGTTCCATTTATTTATTCATTGGGGGGTCTTTCTTTTCACGTTTTTGAGGTCTTAAGGGTCTTGGGGTCTAAGTTTGACATACCTTGATCATAGAAAAATTGTCCTGTAGGCCACATTAAACTGTCTTAGCTCAAAATTGCAGGCAGAAGGGGAAAAGCTCTTGTCACGCATTCTACCAAATCGAATAAAAGGGGAACTTTTGCGTTTTTCAGTCGAATTTGACTGGTAACAACAGCACTGGACGTGTGGGGGATCTTTTCTTGAACTCTATTTCTGAGTTTGACTATGACACTGTTGGTTATTGCGGCTAAAGCCCACGAAAGACGAGAAATGGCACGAAGAAGAAAAAGGAAGGCTGCTCTTAAAGGAAGAAATTTACCTGTGCGAATAAATTGATTCTTTTGAAAGGTTTAATGTGAGGCAAAGATCACACTTTGTATGAAACCACACAAGTGCTGCTGCCAGTGGATGTTTTTTAAAACTTTACAAAGGTATGTGTGGAAAATTACGGATTAGATCTCGTGCATTATTTCAGTCCGCCAGGCTTGAGCTGGGTGCTATTCTGAAAAAGGCTGGTGGGGAGCTTGAGCTCTTGACAGATCATCAAGACATGCACCTTTTCATCGAAAGACTGAGGGATAAGTGGAGGCATTTCAATGGCGAGTAAGCGTATGCAACGGCCAACAACCCACTAGATGAAAGTTATGACCCGAGCAGACCAACAAATTATATAACTTACTTAGATGCGTATAACCTTTATGACTGGGCGATGATCCTTTCACTGCCAAAATGTGATTTCAAGTGGAAAAAGGTGATACCCACAGAAAAACATATCCTGGAGAAAAAAGAGAGAGCAAAGAAGGGGTGGATACTGGAGGTGGGTGGGCCTGGAGTATACTAAAGAGCTGTACGAAGAACACAACAGCTACCCACTTGCGCAGGAGAAAAAGGTCATGAAAAAGGAGTTGATATCAGATTGCCAAAAGGCTCTGATAGACGACCTGAAGTTGGAGCCACCGAACAGCGAGAAGCTAGTGCTGACACTGGAGGACAGAAAATAATACGAGACACACTACAAAAATCTGCAGTTTTATCCGAAACAAGGGTTGCGTTTTATATACTGTAGGTTGACAGAGCAACAGAGTTGAGAATGCTGGATGGAGCCATGCATCAGGATGAACAAAGAATTCAGAAAGAGAGCAAAAAGCAATCTCGAGAGTAACTTTTACAAACTGATGAACAACTCTGTGTTCAGCAAAACGATGGAGAACTGGAGAACCTTTTTTGTATTTATTAGATAACTTGGCAGGCATACACATGTACAAAAGCAAGCTCCTACTGAACAAGCCTGTTTACACAAGTATGACAATTCTTGAGAACAGCAAGGTCTTGATGAATGACATTTTCTATAATTACTTGAAAAGGAAATACGGGCCGAGTGCGAGCTTATTTACAGACACTGACAGCTTCCTCTTAGACATCTAGACGGAAGACGGCAAAGACATTCAAAAAGACCACCCCTTAACTGTAAAATAAATAAAAAGGTTCTGGGCTAGATGAAAGATGAGTGCGAGGGAAGGACAATTAAGGAAGTAGTAGCTATCCAGCCAAGAGTGTATTCAATCTTGGAAGAAAACCAAGAAAATATCACGAAAGCCAAGTGAGTGAAAAATAACGTGGTGGAACTGAAAAGCATGAGCGCTACAAAGAAGCGCTTTCAGCGAAAAGTCAATTCTGGCACGGAATGACCATTCTTTGCAACGAGGTTCACGAAATAAATGGCATGCATGTGAACAAGATTTCACTCCCACCTTTTGATACAAAGCGTCGGATAGCGGATGGCGTGGTGCACACACTGGTATTTGGGGCACAGTAATATTAAAGAACGGCATTTTCCAGAGGAAGCTGAGTTTTTGGCGGCACAACCAACAGCTCTTCGCGGAAAAGACTCGCTCAAGCCCTTCAATTAAATAATAGACGTCAGGATCGTTCGGTTTAGTTTCAACTCTTTCAAGATTGTAGACTTTCAAAGACCAGATTGGGTCTGGAGCTCAGGCTCTTTTAGTGCCACCTTCAGGTTCACCGGGTTGATACAAATTCAGGCAGGAGAGACGGACAAATCATGTGTCCGGGAAACATGTTTGTTTATGAAATATCAAGCTACAAGAGTTTGGTAGATCTTTTGGATGAGTTTCTTGTACACCGTAGCAGAGCACTTTATTAAATAAATAAATAATTACTACAATTTCTCATAATTAAATATTCATTCATTCATTCATTCATTCATTCATTCATTCATTCATTCATTCATTCATTCATTCATTCATTCATTCATTCATTCATTCATTCATTTATTTATTTATTTATTTATTTATTTATTTATTTATTTAAGAATTCATTCAACAGGGCGGTTGGAGCGACTCCGCTCCTAACTGGCTGCACAGAATAAGTTTCTTGTAACGAACCATCTGATGATGATGTAATCAGTACCAATCAACTTTAGTTCTCAGATGTTCTTTTGTCAGCTATAAATTTCTAAACGATTATATCAAGCATGGCCACCTCACATTATGGAATTGAAAGAAAAACTGCGGAGATATACCCAACTACTGTCCATCCTTAGCAAAAATAAAAGAAAAAGAAAAGGGAAAAAACCCTCCCTGTACCGGATTTGAACAGTTTAAAGCGTATAATGTAGAGATGATGTAGGTAAAATATCAGATCTTAAGCATTAATACTCAAGCTAGAAAAATTATTTGTCAAATTCCAGAGTATGTATGGGAACACCATTACAGAGAATAGATGGGCACATTCACATAAGTGCGAATTTCTCGGCTATAAATGATTAACTGCGAAATGATAGCTTCAATACCAGTCATCTAAAGATACTTTTCACTAACTATCAGAAGAAAAGGTCAAATATTGGAGCTATACGAATTATTTAATTGTTTAATTTTATTTATTTTATATCTTGTTTGTGTATTGATTTATTTATCTGGAGGCAGCGTGACCGAGTGGTTAGGGCGCCGGACTTGAAATCCGGAGGTCACGGGTTCACGTCCCGCTCTGACCACTTAGCTGGAGTTGTTTCTCGGTAGACCCTAGTTCAACTCCTCGTAGCATACTGATCTGCCTCCCGCCAGTTGGGATTTTTAAGCCTGTTATGTTCATTTGAAATATTTGTTTCCTTCAGTTTGAGTGACATGTCTGTAAACTAGCTTGGTGTACTAAGTGCATGACCACTATAAACATACATTTGACAATTTTTTTTAACATACGTTTGGGCAACCGCAGAAACAAGATACGCTCAGTCATTTCTGTGTGTTTTTTTTATCGATTTCTTGTTTCAGTCTAGGACGGGAGACAACGGAATAAATAAAAACTAAAACAAACAAATGAAGGGTCTGTTATTCGTTTTCCTTGCTTTAGTAGATTTTATTGAGCTAACTGGTCGTTAAGGTAGTCCATAAGGTACGAAAATGTCCTGAAAGTCAGTGTTAAAGTATTAAAACTATTGACCCCAACACTGAACTGGACTTCATTGGTTTTTTTTTTTTTCGCTTATTTATTTGAAACATCACAGTTTTCTTTTTTGATAATATATTCCGCATTCAGCAAACCCAGTTTGTGTTGAAATTTTAATTAGAGAGCTGTGTACGCGTCATCAGTCATACTAAATGTGATCACAAACGTGACCGAGAGAGAGATCTTGCCAAACTTCGTGTGTATCACAGATATCCTTCCTTAGCTAGCAGAGGTAATATATTCAGATATCGCTTTGAAGTTCAAACTTTTATGATGGAACGATCACATATGATGCTATCGTCAGACCGTGTACAGGGAGGTCGTAAGGTTTAAGAATTCGCGACTCCGCTTCTAACTGGCTGCATAGAATAAATTTATTGTCAATACATTACATTTTTGTTAAAAACACAGATTAGTAACTTGTCAGCAATTAGGATACCGCGCTAGACAAACGCAAATTACAGCGAGAGGGATTTCCGCAATGCACCATCTGATGGTGTAACCAGTACCAATCCAGATTTAAATTTCCAAACGATTATTCTATACTTGGCGTCCTCGCGCTGAGGGAATTGCAAGAAAACTACGGCGAAGTTTTGAAAAACAATATAAACAACCGCTTTTCATCCTCAGGTTTGAAGTTTTGAAGTCAATAATACAGAGATGATGTAGGTAAAACATTAAGTTAGAAAAAAATATTTGTTAAATTAGGCCTGGTTCATACGTCGCACTTCTGCCGTGTCGAATTCAATTCAACGAATTAATTCGCAGAAATTCGATTCAAACGTCGCATTTCTGCCGTGTCGAATCTAATTCATACATTATCTTAATGTTTGAGTATGCGTAGACTGAGGCTAGCTAGCTATCCAAGATGGCGTCACGGAGGGAAGAGTCAGATTCAGAAGAAAGCTCTTACTCTGTCTGACAATGAAAATTTGTTCCCGTCGAAAAAAGAGAGACGAGGCAGGCTGTACTTCTTGGCAGTCGGCGACAGGATCGGTAAACTCGTGTTGTATTTTCACGGGACAAAATGAGCACAATCAACAGCAAAAGTTGAATTATTAACCTATGCTTTTGCTGAAGACAATGCAGCATATACTCTTGCATTGTCAGCCTCCTTCAACCATTTTTTTGCAAAATAAAAAGCCTCCGTTGAGTATCTTGGTCCCTCATATCAGATAGTTACGTAATCTTTGTAACATTTTTCCGCTGGTGCAGTTTTTTAAAAACTAAACCATATACCTAAGCTTATGTTCCACGTTAAATTGTTTTGCATCGTATTGTTTATAACGTTTTAACATACTTGCTGTTTCAGAAAAAGCAACCAAGAGCCAACAGTCATAAACCAGTGGACGGAAAATGACGCATTTGATACTGCACACATTTGTCGGTCTCTTCTTTATCCAAGCTGCCTTAATCAGTGTATTTTATTGCGCCAAAGCAGATATAATCAAGGATTGCATCAACGTCACTCCTTGTATTGGGTCCTATGCTGACATTTATGATGCTTTAGCATCAGATGACAATAGTTTTAACATTGAATCTGCCTTGTATCCCGCAACAAAGCCCTCCTCAGTTCTTGTGTTTGTGAACGTGTATGGACCTAACAAAATGGATAATTCTACAACAGATGCTAAGTACACTTGGAGTATGAATTGTCTGTATGCTGCTTTCCCTGCTGGTGTCCTTGAGGTCTTGTCGCTTGGTTCGATTTTTGTGACATATCGCACGACAGAACTTAACATTACAATTCCTCAGTTTTGTTGTAATGTTTCGGTTGCAAAAAGACAGCAGATGATTAAAGAAGTACTTGCTGCAGTAAGTATGTGATATATACATATGTATAGTCTTGCAGATCCTTGTGATACTGTAAAGATCAGATAGGATAGGCGGCAGGGATACTTGGCTAGTAATCACGACAGAAACAAAGATGTTGACTGATAGATAGAGTACGCATGCATTTATTTGCTATGAATTGAAATGTAACAGCTATTTTAACTTTTTTTTGCTTGTTGCACCCACACTGCACTTGCATTGGCATTGCCATGGAAAATGCTGTAGTGCATTATTTATTCAGTGAAAAAAGAAAACAAAATGGATCATCGATCAATGGATGAACCGGATCATCTGTATGAAGATTGTAAATGAAAAAGCACTACAACATAATTTTTGTCACCTGTTAGTCACGGCGTAAGGGTCCTTAATATGATGTTATTAGCAGCACTTGAGCAGCAAATATTCAAAGAGGTATAAGCATCCACTTAATTCCCATCAAAAGAAGGCGGTGTCATCTTAAGTACAGAGTTGTTAGTTCTCTGGATAATAGTTGTAACTTTTTGGAAAGCAAAGAGTAGCTATATTTATTCACTTTTCGTTTTTCAAAACTGAGATTTTAATCAGCTCTTCTCTTCAAAATGCCTCATTCAAACAAGCGCTGCTGGATCAAGAGGTGGAAACATTGAATTGCCGTAGTACTTATAGAGTATACAGTATATTTTGTATGCTGTCTATTTTACAGCTTCAAGATTTGGCTGTGAACCCGAGTAAACGAGATGCACGACTGAATTCTGCAGAGTGCGTCATTGAAGGCCATAAACCAGACATCGAGGCTACAGGACGCAGCCGCCACATCAGAGCAATTTTGTGGTGTTCTTTTGTTTCTATTTTATTTCTTGGTCCATTATTAGCCTTCTATATCTTGCTTGTCTTGAAACATGACAGTTCTAAAGATTATTGTGTATGGTGTAAAAGAGCTGATTCTCTGACTCACGAAGACCAGACCTGGACCTGTTGCTTGAAAGGTTCATGGTTTTATAAAAAAGAAAAGCCACTGGTACTTTCTTTGAATTATTTCTGTCATTTCCTGTTTGTAATGGAGTTCATTCCTGTAATTTATGTTCTGAAGAATGCAGGCTTTTGTGAGTTTGGCATGCTTCTCGGGATAATTTTTGAAGGTATTGCAATATGCTTGATACAGAAAGTAATAGGCATAATGAAACTGTGCCGAGCTAAGTGTGATTTCTGTGAAAGCAGTGAAACTACATTTTATAGAAGATCAGTCTTTGTTGCAGGTGTAAACGTGGTTTTGTACCATTTATTCTGGCTCATAATCGGAATCATGATTAACCCCACCTGGGGCTTGACTGTTTTACTTGTAGTTTGCTTAGTTGTCGTTGCCTTATTTTATGCAGTCTTCATGATTTGTGATGTAGATGAATGCTGCAGTACTCTTTGTATTCAGCGTTGTAGCGTATTTACAGCTGGCTTCCTTGGTCTTTGTTTTGCTGCAGTTGTTCCAGTATTAGCGGGACAATCATTTTACGGCAGGGAGACTGCAGATGACATATTGAGAACTGCACTGTTATACGGAGTCAATTTATTGATATTATGGATGTTTCAGAAAGCTCCTACCCCTACCCCTGCCCCTGCCAGTGATCCTACCCCTACCCCTGCCAGTGAGTGATCCTACCCCTACCCCTGCCAGTGATCCTACCCCTACCACTGCCCGTGATCCTACCCCTCGTGCTCCTACTCCTGTTCCAAATTATGATGAAGTTGAGGAGGAAAGAAGTCCTTTTCTTCAGCCACAAGACGGAAAAGCTAAATTACGTTGTTGGTAAAGAAATTTACATAAGACCATTTTGTTTATGTAATTTCTACTGTGCTTAAGTTTAAGTTTAATAGTGCTTTGTCATGCTAATATATGTACAATAGAAATAAAACTACAAAGACATGACAGGAGAATAGTTGGGGGAAACTAAATTCCCACACTAAGAATACTGTGGTGTTTTTCAAGTTGGTTATGGCTTGACGATCATTGTACGTTTCCTTTAGTGCTAGTTGACGGTAACTTGATCATATTTTCACATCTTAACTCAAATATGCAAACACCACAAGCACACGTTTATGCAGCAATTTAGATGTTAGGATATGCATTATAATTTTCTCTCGCCACATTTTTCCCGTTATTAAATTGTTATTACAGGTGTGTAAGTAAGATCTGTGAAGGTTACAGTGAAGACTGACACCGCTCGCCACCCAAGTAAAATGCTTTGCAAATTGGCATAACAAAACTGGCCACATCACGCTAGCCGAAAGTCTACCGCTCCTCCGCAAGTCTAATTTAACTGTTATGAAATTGTTTTACAGATACAACTGTTTGCTTTACAGGAGTGGTGTCACATTAAACGTCCCATAATAGCTGTTTCATCTATTATTTCATGATAACTACTAATAATGTTTGAGCGAAAGCGCAGGAGAGGGAAAGACTGCGCGGGGGACGATGTCCCAGCTGCTTTTCACTCTCATTGGTTGTTTTTTTGCGTTTTTTTTTTTCGGTCAGATCTACTTATTTTTCAGAATGTCTCAGGGTGAGAGAGAATCAAACAATATAACCTGATTAATTAACTCACTTTAAATGAGAGCTAGCTACTAGCGACACCACTAAGAATGATCTAGTAGTGGATAATAAGCTGTAACTGAAAGACGAGCACCTCAGACTCTAAAACCAAGGACGGACACTTTGAAATCGTCAACAGAAACCTGAGAAGTGTGTTTGTTGGTTTACTAATATTAATTGCTTCCCCAAATGCGATTTGGAGCAGCAATATTTATATTACGGCCATTATTAATCGTGACCCCTTAAGTTAGTAATAACAAAAGGAATGTAATTTTCTATCTTTTTCTATTAATAAGCTATTAAAGTAGAAGGTGACTTCTTTCTTGCTTTGTCAACTGTTGCCTTCATGAGTGTACCTTCCTGACGCACTTTCTGTTATGATATTGCAATGTTAATCATTTATATTAGCCTAGTGTTTTTTAATGCTGTAATTACTATGTCCCGTTTGTTTTTAGTGATTGGAATTTTATTAGTAGTATATATAGGTGTCCTACAATTAGCTTATTGTTCACAGTAAGTTAGAATTTTGTCACGATAATAAAGTTATTCAGTTATTCATTAGTCTTGTTCCAGTTTTTCTGAAATTTGTAATATACGACCTGAGTGGATGTGTATTCACAGCATATATTTTCTGTTTTACTCTCTTATTGTTACTTATTTTCATGGGAGCTCAATTTGCGAAGATGGAAAGTGGAAGAAATTTTCGCTATACTTGAATTTCGCGATTAGCATATGTAATGGCATGGGCCCGAGGGCAAGTAAGGATTAATTTCACGCGTATTTTCAAAGTTTTCCCAAAATTGCCGAGTCGCGAAGCGACCTATACAAGGTAACCTGAATAGTCTACCAGTAACAGCTGAAGATGGCAATTTTAATACCGAAGCGTGTCAAGGCGTGGGTATCTGACAAAAAACTTTTAAAAATTCCTAATTGAATTGAAATCCGGAACGCAGTTTTGCTTTTGTTTTAGCGGTTTTGCCAGATTAAAAGTAAATAATTTACTTTCAGGTATCAGAGCTGGCGTGGGTCAATAAAATGACAAAAATGATGCCAAAAATAATTGACTCCATCTAGAAGACAAATGCATTAATCGTAAACCATACCATAACTCTTTCTGTCGATATAAGTTTATTTATCATCCGCATTTTTACATCCGCATTTTAAGCTCTAAAAATTACTTGCCGAATACTTCGTCGAGTTTTTATGATTCAGACACTGACCATCCACAGTACGACGAACTACGTTCTAACCTACACTGTGAAACTCTCAGTGACATAACAATAATAATAATAATAATTTAAAAAGTAATAACTTTATTAACAAATTCTTAAACAAACTAAAATTTACAATATTTGATCTTTATTTGTTACATAATAATTAATAACTGTTTTCTTTTTAAACCCATCAATAATCATTCAAAACTATTTACAAAAGTTCATCTATAAAAATTAAAATATCTTCCAATTATATATATCAGATAGTACTTAAAAAAAGACCTATTTACAATAATTATAAATGCGTAGTAAAAGAAAATAAAAAACACTAAACGTCAATAAATAGCTCGTTCAGTGTTCTCAGTTTCTATATCAGTATTGCAAAAGTCCCTTGATTTCCTTACAGTGGATCTAGTTCCTCTGAGACAGATTAATGCGGATCTCAGAACTGCAAAGGAGGTTCTTGCTCGTACCCATGAGATTGTTTTGGCGTAGTCCTCTCCTTTCTTAGCAATCAGCTCTGCTAGTCTGCTGTGGTAGTTCAAGCACTCCTTTCCCATTCCACCTGTTGTTGTAAAAATCAGAGGAGTGAATGTTCCATGTTCGCTATCGAGCACTCTGCTTGAGTATTGACGCTTTTTCTCGTTCTCGCGTAGATAATATATTTGCTGCGGCTCGAGGTCACTATAGGATTCAGCATTCGGGTGATAAACCCTGACATCAAAAAAGGCTGATCGCTGGGGCTCCCAAAAATCACGTGTATATCCAGTCTTGCATCCTGCGCCTGTTCTCTTTCAACATCTTGGAGTAACGGTTCAGTAACTACATCTTTGCAAACCATGTTCAGGAGCTCTGCTTCCAAGTCCCGGAGCTCGTTATGTCTCTGAATTACAAATCCACCTCTCATACAAATCATGGCATGATCTACTGTAAAGGGCTCTCCACAAGACACGTAGATGAAATATCGGCTATAGGCCAGTCATAGCGTAGGCCGAGTCCATCCCTAAACTCTCTCTTGTTCAGGTTGAATCCCATCTCCTTTAGAGGGAGTGACGTTAGCCACATAGACGAACCTTTTTCAGTGGCAAGATCTAACAACTTGGCAAGTGAATTAGCAGAAAATAGGAGTTTTTTTAAACCAATCACAATCGAGGAAATTGTAATTTTTATGATTATAATAATAACGGCTGTTCTCCCCGGCTTTGTGTGATGATAGCTCGTATACATTCACAACAAGGCAGAACTGGAATAAATTTGCAATTTCTTTCGAAAATCGCGGCTATGGAGACTCAGCTATGTAATTGAAAAGAAAGATTCTCAGTTTGCCTGTGATATTTTTCTTAAAATCTATAATGACGTTTAATTTTGCAACGCGTGATGACAGCTAGTGGCAACCAGAAGCTTATCACATAAGCTTCTGTGGCAACCTGTAGAATTTTTACCTGCTATTGTTGTTAAGTGACCTTACCGCCGAAGAAACCGCAATTGTAATAGCGGGTAATATTTTGCGACATGGAAAGCGGTCGCTACATTCCTGTAATACTTGACAGACAGTACAAGCGACAACAACCTTTCTTTTGCGAATCGGTCAACGAGTCGTGAAAACCGTCGAGGACATTTGTAATTTCTGATGATTAAGTGAAAACGAGCTTGTTAGAGACTGAGGCTATTCTGTGTATTCAACTGGTGGCACTATAGTAAGTTTCGGGTATTGTCATAGGACGTGTTAGGAGCTATTTCAGTCTTTTACTCCTTCCTAACTAGCCACTTGTCTCCTAAAACTCATTAGCCAAAGCTTCATACTGGTTTGTGAAAGGTCATGGGTTAATTTCTCAAATTTAAAAGTGATCCGAGTAGAATCTTTGTAAACCATAGTTTACACACTTGGGGAAAATGTTAGGCTTAGTAAAAATAAGCTCGTTTCGCGCGCCTCTTAAGCCCGGTCCTCACTAGCGACGCAAGCATAAGCATAAACATAAGCATAAGAAGCTTATGCTCTAGTGAGGACAGCCGCGACATAAGCATAAGCATAAGCTCTTTTCTAATAAATGCTTTTATGCTTATGTTTGGTGAGGACATCGTTGATTAGTGCTCGCTGATTGGCCGATACTCTTACGCTTGTGCTTATGCTTATGCTTATGCTTATGTTGCGACTGTTCTCACTGGACTAAAGTGACATAAGCATAACAAGAACGCAACGTTTTGATATTCTTATGCTTACGCTTACGCTTATGTCGTAGCTGTCCTCACTAGCGCATAAAGCGTTTTTTATGCTTATGCTTTTGCTTCGGCTTGCGTCGCTAGTGAGGACCGGGCTTTACTGGTTGCTACGACAACGAAGGAACTGCCGTTGGGGCTAGACAAGTTTTCTCCCGAGTACAACACTTCTTTATTCGCGGCGTATATCTTCTCTTTATCTAAAATGTTTTTCGTGACCCGCGAAATCTTCTATATCGCGAACAGTAGCGTATCTTGCGAATACAGCCGCCTGTCATGGCCCGCTCTCGTAAACTCAGCAAACCAGCTAGTGATGTTAGCAATGAAAATTGGCGACTGTATTTGGAAGGTACAGCTCTGGGATGAATAAATAACTTTATTATTTTGTCAAAAATTCTAGCTTACTGTAAACAGTAAGCTAAAGGTGGACACCCATATATAATTGTAAAATTCCAAACGGGACATAGTTGATTAATTACAGCATAAAAAAAGACTATAAAAATTACAATTACAATTATATAAAAGGTTAGTTAGAACATAAAAGATAATTACTACAATATTCGCTAATTAATTCCGTCAGGTTCATTGTTGTTAGTCGACTTTTAAATTTGTTAAGGGTTTCTGACTTTCTAAGGTTTTAACTCAGCTTTGCCCGGCACTTTTGAGGCCCTAGATAGCTTACGCTGTGTTTGCCATGAGTTTCCGTGTTGAACCTGCGTAATGGTTAAGTCCGGCTTTTCTCAGAGCGTAGCGGATTATGTTTTTGTTGAACAGTTTAGCTATATAGGAAGGGACGATGTTGCTTTTTGACCCTATAAGCTTACATAATTATAGCGATTTCCTGTAGTCGACGGTTGCGTAGAGTGGGTACATTAGCCATTTGCAATATTTCCTCATAAGTGGTGCTCTTGTTGCAATAAACTGGGATTCAAATTCTTTGACGGGAAGTTCCGGTGCCTCATTCCAATTTGAAAATTTTTTGAAGACAGAGATGATCATCGCAGTTGTGTCACCTAATTAGTATGGGTACTATCCCAGGCTACAAGGCTTTGACGCGTTCATAAAGTTTCCAAATGGTCGTCAGTTTTTCATGCGTCTGGCATGTTATTGATCATGAATTTCGTCATAACATTGTCAAAGTAGCTGTGGAAAGCTGTGGATCCACGAGGCGTGGCCTCGTGGATCTGGCGTCCGTCGTTATGCCCGGTTACCAAGCCCCGTGTGGCTTGGGTACATACTTGGTGTATTCATCATATAGTGGTTTGTGTTATCCAATATAGGATAATTTATGGGGCGGAATACATAGGCATACATGGCTATATATAACCCTACATGGCTACACATAGCCCTACACAACTATACACACACATACATGGCTATACAGACACATACATGGCTATACACACACATACATGGCTATACACAGCCTTACATGGCTATACATAGCCCTACATAGCTATACATAACCCTACACAGCCATACATAGCCCTACACGGCTATACATAACCCTACATGACTATACATAGCCCTACATGGCTATACATAGCCCTACACACACCTACATAGCCCTACACGGCTATACATAACCCTACACAGCCATACATAGCCCTACATGGCTATACATAACCCTACATAGCCATACATAGCCCTACACAGCCATACATAGCCCTACATGGCTATACATAACCCTACATAGCCATACATAGCCCTACATGGCTAAACATAACCCTACACACGCATACATAGCCATACATAGCCCTACACTGCTATACATAGCCCTACACACGCATACATAGCCCTACACGGCTATACATAACCATACATAGCCATACATAGCCCTACATGACTATACATAGCCCTACATGGCTATACATAGCCATACATGGCTATACATAGCCCTACATGGCTATACATAGCCCTACACGGCTATACATAGCCCTACATGGCTATACATAGCCCAACACGGCTATACACAGCCATACATGGCTATACATAGCCCTACATGGCTATACATAGCCCAACACGGCTGTACATAACCCTACATGGCTATACATAGCCCTACACACGCATACATAGCCCTACATGATCATACATAGCCCTACACAGCTATACATAGCCATACATGGCTATACATAGCCCTACACAACTATCCATAACCCTACACACACATACATAGCCCTACATCTCTATACATAGCCCTACATGGCTACACACAGCCCTACACAGCTATACATAGCCATACATAGCCCTACATGGCTATACATAACCCTACACACGCAGACATAGCCATACATAGCCCTACATGGCTATACATTGCCCTACACACGCATACATAGCCCTACACGGCCATACATAGCCCTACACAGCCATACATAGCCCTCCATGGCTATACATAACCCTACACAGCCATACATAGCCCTACATGGCTATACATAGCCCTACATGGCCTCACATAACCCTACACAGCCATACATAGCCCTACATGGCTATACATAGCCCTACATGGCTATACATAGCAATACATGGCTATACATAGCCCGACATGGCTATACATAGCCCTACACAGCCACACATAACCCTACACACGCATACATAG
>OZ026597.1:44503482-44538482 GCA_964020085.1 Micromussa lordhowensis
ACATCTTTCCCTCAACCACGAGTGAAAATAATGAGAATGCCTGGGAAAAAGTAACCAGGCCTGTACTCATGCGCTCCTGGTTGCTCTTGGTATTGGGAAAACGAGCATACTATAGTATGCGCACTAGTAGCCGTGTAGGGCTATGTATAGTCATGTATAGTGTATATATGGGTTATTGACCAAGTGTTATAATTCGAGACGGAGTCCATAAACACGCAAAAAAAGAACGAGGCCAATATCAAGCCTTATTATATGGCTACCATAGTACGCGCGCTCTGATTGACTGCTGCGCGGGCATTATTTTCTTGTAATGACGGCTCTTTTGAGTAGTGAGTAAAAGTGGTTAAATTTGCCCTAGATCTTGACGTAATAAACACAAAAATTGTCTCATTGTCAAAAAAATGTGTCTTCTGGTTTCGATCGCATCACCAAGTATGATTCGGTTCAATGAACACGAACAGAATGACCCCATGAATAGTCGTGTAGGGTTATGTATAGCCATGTATGGCTATGAATGGCCGACTACGGCTATGCATAGCTCTGTAGGGCTACGTATAGCAGTGTACGGCTGTCTATAGCCGTGCAGGGCTATGTATAGCCATGTAGGGTTATATATAGCTGTGTAGGGCTATGTATAGCAGTGTAGGGCTGTGTATAGCCATGTATGGCTATGAATGGCCGACTACGGCTATGCATAGCTGTGTAGGGCTACGCATAGCAGTGTAGGGCTGTGTATAGCCGTGCAGGGCTATGTATAGCCGTGTAGGGTTATGTATAGCAATGTAGGGTTATGTATAACCATGTATGGCTATGAATGGCCGACTACAGCTATGCATAGCTGTGTAGGGCTACGTATAGCAGTGTAGGGCTGTGTATAGCCGTGTAGGGTTATGTATAGCCATGTATGGCTATGCATAGCCATGTAGGGTTATGTATAGCCATGTAGGGCTATGTATAGCCATGTAGGGTTATGTATAGCCATGTATGGCTATGTATGGCCGTGTAGGGCTATGTAAAGCTGTGTAGGGCTATGTATAGCAGTGTAGGACTGTGTATAGCCATGTTGGGCTACGTATAGCCATGTAGGGTTATTTATAGCTGTGTAGGGCTATGTATAGCAGTGTAGGGCTGTGTATAGCCATGTAGGGCTATGTATGGCCGTGTAGGGCTATGGATAGCTGTGTAGGGCTATCTATAGCCATGTAGGGTTATGTATAGCTGTGTAGGGCTATGTATAGCCATGTAGGGCTATGTATGGCCGTGTAGGGCTATGTATAGCTGTGTAGGGCTATGTATAGCAGTGTAGGGCTGTGTATAGCCATGTAGGGCTATGTATAGCCATGTAGTGTTATGTATAGCCATGTAGGGCTGTGTATAGCAGTGTAAGGCTGTGTATAGCCATGTAGGGCTATGTATAGCCATGTAGGGTTATGTATAGCTGTGTAGGGCTATGTATAGCGGTGTAGGGCTGTGTATAGCCATGTAGGGCTATGTATGGCCGTGTAGGGCTATGTATAGGTGTGTAGGGCTATGTATAGCGGTGTAGGGCTGTATATAGCCATGTAGGGCTATGTATAGCCATGTAGGGTTATGTATAGCTGTGTAGGGCTATGTATAGCGGTGTAGGGCTGTGTATAGCCATGTAGGGCTATGTATAGCCATGTAGGGCTATGTATAGCTGTGTAGGGCTATGTATAGCAGTGTAGGGCTGTATATAGCCATGTAGGGTTATGTATAGCCATGTAGGGTAATGTATAGCCATGTAGGGCTATGTATGGCCTTGTAGGGCTATGTATAGCTGTGTAGGGCTATGTATAGCGGTGTAGGGCTGTGTATAGCCATGTAGGCCTATGTATGGCCGTGTAGGGCTATGTATAGCTGTGTAGGGCTATGTATAGCAGTGTAGGGCTGTATATAGCCATGTAGGGTTATGTATAGCGGCCATGTAGGGTAATGTATAGCCATGTAGGGTAATGTATAGCCATGTAGGGCTTTGTATAGCAGTGTAGGGCTGTGTATAGCCGTGTAGGGCTATGTATAGCCGTTTAGGGTTATGTATAGCTGTGTAGGGCTATGTATAGCGGTGTAGGGCTGTGTATAGCCATGTAGGGCTATGTATGGCCGTGTAGGGCTATGTATAGCTGTGTAGGGCTATGTATAGCGGTGTAGGGCTGTGTATAGTCATGTAGGGCTATGTATGGCCGTGTAGGGCTATGTATAGCTGTGTAGGGCTATGTATAGCGGTGTAGGGCTGTGTATAGCCATGTAGGCCTATGTATGGCCGTGTTGGGCTATGTATAGCTGTGTAGGGCTATGTATAGCAGTGTAGGGCTGTATATAGCCATGTAGGGTTATGTATAGCCATGTGGGGTAATGTATAGCCTTGTAGGGTAATGTATAGCCATGTAGGGCTATGTATAGCAGTGTAGGGCTGTGTATAGCCGTGTAGGGCTATGTATAGCAGTGTAGGGTTATGTATTCCTTTTCCATAAAGACTCCTACATTGGATCTTGCAAACCACTATATGATGACTACACTAAGTACCTACCAATTTGTGTACGCTTAAAAACGCTGTACATGAAGTAGTCTTCATAATTCAAAGATGGCGGAAGAGGATGTAGAGGAACTTGAAGAGAGTTTATCACAGTTTGTAAGTCTTGCAGCTTGAATGCGTTTAATGAACAATACGTTTTCTCATACCTATTTATTTCTGTAGCGCATAGAGGAACCAAACACCCACCTCATCTTAGTAGCTGCTCAGAAGTGCGTTAATAATGGAAAGTGGAAACAGCTCTTGGATAGTCTTACCCGGCCTGAACATAAGGTGTGAAATCATTCATAACAGATCACGATTTCTATTTTACGCCAACTTAAAGTGCCTATAACCCCAGAATTTTTTTAGTAGTTTTAGTTAGTAGTTGACATTTGATATCTTTTGTGTTATGACCGAGCTGGTGAGGGGTCTGGGTATATTCCTGGGTTGACGTCACATATTCATTTACATAGCATTAACTCTTTATAAACATGCATGCAAAACAGTCTGTGACGTCAACCCAGTAATAGACCCAGGCTCCTCGCCAGCTCGGTCATGTATCAAATTTCAGCTACTTTATGTTAATTTTTAAAGCCCTTAAAAATATCACAAACCGAAAATTTTGGCAAATTCTTTTTGTGTGTTTGTCTAAGTTTCATCTTAGCCAAAAAAAATTCTGGGGTTATAGGCACTTTAAAGTAAACCAAGTAGTTCAATATACTGAATGACGAGAAAGTGTGCAAACCTTTTTATTTTTATTCTATTTACTTGGGGATTGAATTATAATTAAATTATAATTATCTTTTAAATTTTACCTGATTTTACTGTACGTTATGTTCTCGTTATGTTAAAGGATGCTTTGGAATTTGTTGGCTGGGAACTTATTGGAGTCATATCTCAAGCAGTTGTAGTTGATGAGTTTGAATCAGATGCTTTTCAAGTGTGTAAAAAAATTCTCAAAATAATTGCTGAGGTAAGGAAATAAAATTAATAGTACTTGTTAATGAACAGCATTTAAGTATCTTCCAATCATATTAGGAAATACAAGATGGAACAATGTTTAAATATCCTGATCCAAGTTTGATAAAGTTCTGTGAGCCCTCAGCTTCTATTTGGGCTTGCATAATTTGTCCCAAAAGGGATGCCTAGTAATGTTTAAAAAAATAGCAATACAGTATTTTTAAGCTTGCAAGGTGTAGGTCAACAAACATCTATCGTTTTTCAGGTAAAAGGCCGTGTTCACATTTGAATATTATTAATTGAAATACAGATATAAAGTAATACATTTTTCAATAAGCCTTTTCCCACTTGCTTTTTCCCTCTGTTTGAAAACGAGTTCTGGGCACAATCTTTCATAATGGAATGGAGTTTGATTTGCAAAAGAACAAACGTACAAGAAAATCTTATTTCCATATCAAAGGTTGTACACCAAGACTCATTTTGAAACAGAGGTATGAGCAACTCGAAAATGGCCTATTCAAGTAGTGCCTAGGGTAAGGACGAATAACTTATCAGTGGGTAAAATGTCCCATGGTTAGAATGCTATTTACCTCACTGGCTGGAAACAGGTCTATGAATATTAAAGCGGCATTGGCAAATGTCATAATGAGAATGGTAATTTATCTCATACTGACAGAGATGCAGTGCAAAGGAGGTCTGTATTGGGATATTAGAGCAGCTAGAATCTGAGACAGCTTGTAACTTTAACAAGTTTGGTGCTTTGTTGGAAGTACTTCAAATAGGTAGGTCATAAGTACCGGTAAATACTGAATTGGAGTGCTTTTTTCTTCTAAGGACTTCCATAAAGTAGAAATAGCAAATTAATTGCAGAACTATAAAATCATCACTGTTTTTCTTATTCTAAGTAACTGACATAGTGATTGTTTTTCTCTCACCTTTCATTATAATTTTAATATTACGGAACCAAGTAAACCTTTTAACTTGTAATCCAACTCATGGAAATAAGATCTGAGCTGAAACTAGTAAGTAACTCTATGCAAATTCACTGTTATTGGGAATTTCATAACCTTTGTCAGTCAAGGAACTTCCTGGCAGAAATGGGGGACTTGTCAGTGCTAAAAATCATAATATTCTGTTTTGCAGCAATAGATAGGATGGAGGAGAAGAAATCAAAGTTTGTCGTTATGGCATTGCCTTGTATTACACAATATATCAGAGGTATTCAACTGACAGATGAACTAGTTGATCAAAAAGAGTCTGGCAGTAAATGTCCAGCTGTGCAGTGTGTTATGAAACATGTACTGGACTTTCTCAGGCCATTTGTGCAAGAAGTCAGTATGAAGTCATCATCCTCAGAAATAGTAAGTTCTAGGTGACTTTCAGTGAGTGATAATAATATTATTCTTATGAATGTACAAGTTTGCGTAATGTATTTCACTCTGCATTGAACTTTGTTTATTTATTTTATAACATAACTAAATTGGACTGCTGAATTAACTCACAGGGAGGACATGTACACTCAAACCATGAACATTTTTTGGTACATATTTTTGTTGACTGTATAATATAGAATGGAGGCTCTTTGCGTAAGCAAAAGATTAGAATGTTTACAGTGTAAAAACATGCAGCACTCCTGTTGATGTGAATAGCCCTCATTCCTTCATCACTTTAAAAATGTACAAAAAGTGTGAAGTGTTCATGGTTTAAGTGTCTTCACTGTAATGTATTATAATATTAAACTCATATTAGATGCCATACACAACCTATAAGAATGCACATAGTCAAAGCAGCACTTTATCTGTAAATCGACAAAGACCAAAACTAGCACAAGCTTTTGCAGACAAAATGATTGTGCAAGCATAGCAAATTTGCATTTTGATAATCAATGAAAGAAAACGTCCAAGTGATTTTTAAATGTCCTTGCAGTGTTTTCTAAAAGAAATGGGAAGTACTTTCTTTTTGTCTCTATTTACTTTTAGTATACAGTGTAAATCTACTGGCGTCTATCCAAATACTGTTCTCTGATTTGCTACGCTGCTATCTATTCTGGGATACATAGTGAGTAGCTCAGCAGCGTGCAGTTGTTATCAAAATTACAGCTGCTTCTTTGCGTTTTCAAAGTGTCTGTTAAGAGAATTTCGATAAAGTTTTGAACAGCTAGTAGATTTATGATCATATATTTAATGAATTTTTGCACTATATAAGTAATAAAATTATTATTATTATTATTATTTTTAATTTATACTAAAACAATTAGATTATTCATTCTCAGTTTCTATGCATGATAGTTGACAAGCTCATAATGTAAATTGTTTAATAGGAGCACTTGCGAGAACCACAAAAAAAGTTGTGCCTGTGCATTTTTCCAAACCTTCACTTGTATCTTTATAATTTGATAGAAACATGGAAAAAGTCTTTTATTTCTTATGTACAGTAGAACCCCGGTAACTCGAACTCTGAAGAGAAACGAAAAACAGTTCGAGTTAGTGGGGGTTTGGGTTATCGGGGTCGATTGAATATCCAACTTGCCAGGTTAATAACTGATAGTTTACTGATTCTTCAGCACTTCAGTATACGGTACAGTGCAAAATAAGACTTATCTTGTCAGAAACTGTGCCTTAGCACTGTTTTTCTCTTTCTAATGTAGCTAAAGGCACCTTATCCGGTATGACTCGTGACATTGAGCAACGACTCAAATATGTGAACGGTCAGTTGCACTAATTAAAATCAAATTGCTGTAGTGTTAGTTTTAAGTGTTTTTACCGATTAGACAAAAGAATAAGGTAATGGATGACATCCGTGGTGAGTTACATGAACCAGAATTCGAGTTATCGGGGTAAATTTTAATCAAGGGAAACAAAGTTCAATTCGAGTTATCTGAGTTCAAGTTAATCAAATTAAAATGACTGAGAAGTGGGGTGAAATCCAAGGGAATGGGAGTTAGTTCAAGTTAGGGGGGGAGGGGTTGAGCTATCAGAGTTCAAGTTACCGGGGTTCTACTGTAGTAACAAAGTATATTGTTTCAATCTGTTATTGCTAATTCTGTTTGTTTATCTTTCAAGATAATTTGGTTTTATCACCTGGGTTGACAATGTGAATTGGCCACTACGGTGGCCAATTCACATTATCAACTCAATTGATAAAACCAAATTATCTTGTAATACTCCCCACTGACGCAGCACCACAGTTTCTTAAGAACCCCCTTTATTCATTTATTGTTTATCTTTCAGTCTTCAAGTTCACACACAACTAGTTTGAAAACAGACATAACCAAATGGTAGGTACAAATGTGTGCTTATTTTTATTCCTTTTATTTGTACAAAGCAGCTCTGGTAACCATTTTTATCATATCTGGGGAAAATAGTGTTAAATTTAAATCGAGATATGCTGATATTGTACTCATTGTTTCTTATTCTTGTATGTTGTTTCCAAATTATACTTTTTGCATAGTAACTATCTGTGCAGTTAAAAGTTTATAGTTTAATTTCAATATTTTTGTTTGAAAACAGAGATTAGTATTTTAGCTGTAAGCCATCAGCAGTTAATGGTCAGTGATATGCTGCATTTCAGTTGATGGCTCTCAAGTAATGGCACACGTAGTTGATTGTTTTTTGTTTTTTAGTTTTGATCCTAGTACACTTGTAGCATGTAATCTAGTATGCATAGCGTGATGCACAGAAGCTGCTTGCACTAACAAAATTACGCACCATCCTTTTGAAATGTGGTTAAAGACTCTATCTTGTGTTTGATGCCAGTATTACAAACTACGATTTTAAATGTTAATTTGTGAAATTGTGCTTTGTCTAATTAATATATATACTTATTGATCACTTTGGTGCAGCTTGCTTCAACTCCTGGATTACCCACTAGTTTTCTTAGATTTAACGAAGGATGCTATAGAGATGATGGACTCTGATGATGGGAACAGTGAATCAGATCCCAAAAGCAAATCTTCTTTGGAGATATCACCCTACAGACAGTTTGCACAAGAGATTATGGTATGTACATCTTTCACTGTCAACATGTATGTTACATGACAAGTGACAATGAATCGTAAATTCATAAAGTGAATTAAAAGATAGAGAGCTATTTGCAGTAAAGTTGCTAAAAATGAAAGCATTATGCCTTAATTACTGACCTAATGAACAGTACAGCTGTACTACTGACCATGCAAATAGGTTTGTTATGCAGTTTACAACATTTCTAATAATGTTTATTTATTTTTAAATTATATAGACACAAGTGTTTTACTGGAAAATACACTTCTCGTAAAATTCATACGACACTACATTCAGGATCATAGTGGCGTATTTTCGAATATCCTCACTAGTGAGGATATCGATGACTTCATTTTGAGTCACTGCATTGCACAGCTGCCAATCGTCGGTTGAAAGATGGCGAACATAGGGATTCACTGAAGTCAACATAAAAATCATTTACTAAAGAGAACAAAAATGTCAAAAATGCCAAAATAAAGAAAGAAACTTCATGTGGCATAAAACTATTCAAGAGGTTTCTTCAAAGTAAATCAAAGGAAAGATACTCAAGATATACCAGCTGCCGAGCTGCATGTAGTTCACATACAGTTTGATTCGCTTAGACTGTAGTTTTTGTCTATATAATAAAAAGAACATTACACGTTGGCTCAAAGATATAAATTTTATGTTCTTGTGGCAAAAACAATATCTCACGAGCGAGCACAGCGAATGAGTGAGTTATTGTTTTTGTCACTCAAACATAAAATCCATATCTTCTCGTCACCGTGTAATATCCTCTATATATTACAGCGGTTTATCCAAGTGGCCAGAGGATCATATGTATACTTTGTTGAATACATTTGGAAAAATAACCCAAGAGAGGAAACAACAAGCAAAGCGAGAAATGGGGATGTAACTTCAGAGGAAATATTATTGATTGATGAAGATGAGGAACAAGGTTAGAAAATGGTCATATTTTATTTAGAAGCTGCCATTTATTCCTTCTTGTCTATTGACAAAATATACATGTAACTGTTAGCATCACAAGTATAGGATGTGACCAGATAGATACAGCAACAACCCTTTGCTGGAATTGTGTGCCTATGATGGTCTAGATTCTTGCAATTTTGCTGCCAAGGACTGACTTGTAACTTTGACAATATTAATGGTGTCGTAGTTGTAAGTTGTAGTAAATGCATCTGTGGTACACGTTCTCAGCTTTGTTGTACCTAACCAGTTACAAAATGCAACTTAATATAAGGGAACAAAATGTATTTGTGGAATTTTTTTTTTGTGAGGAAAAAACAATTTTTTCCTAAGTTTTGATCAACTATTTAATTGGTTGTCACACAATTAATATTAATAACAAAGATAAATCAAAGAATTCTTGTTTGGGGGGTGTACACCTATTGATTGCAGCATTCAGCATTTTCTTACATCATTCATTGACCCTTCCTTGCTGGGATAGCATGTTTCTAGTTCAACAAGTTCTACCTGAGAGGACAAGATCATTCATATCCACAGTCAACCTCGATCCTTCCTTCAGTTTATTTTATGACTGTGTTAAGAGAGGGGTTAAAAGAGTCTTTATTAAAGAAAATGTTTAATTCCTCACTGATAGACATGTGTGTATCTGAGGTTTATTGTTGTTGTTTGTTTTTTCTTTTCTTCTTCTTCTTATTTTTTTTTTATGCAAACACCTTTTCGTTTTCTTCTATTAAATATTGTTCTTCCTCATTTTGTCCTTTCTTCAAGGGAATACGTTGTATCCAATGTTAGGTCTCAGCTGTTTCGTTTATTTGCTTCTTGTGGAGGAGATGGAAGACATGAATTTTCCTGCGGTGTTTAGGTATAATTAATTTTATTGTGATTTCTAGTTTGTGTTTCTGACTTTAGGTTTCGCCTTTTGTTCATAAGGCAATTATATGACAGTCTTTTTGTTAACTTGTTTGATACACAGCAAACTAATATCTCTTGGCTCTAACGTTAAATCTTCTGTAAAATGGAATGTGGGGACTTTTAAATGCAGAATGCATGTCGGATGTGAGTCCAGAAGCTCATCAAGAACCTGCTTCAACAAATACATTACAAGTAACTTACAACCAACGTTTGCATGCACTGTTATGTACAAATTTGTGCCCAGCTATTAGCATGGCAGTTAAATACAGTTAAAGGGGGCAAGTTTCTAAAGAAACTGTGGTGCTGCGTCGGTGGGAGTATTACAAGATAATTTGGTTTTATCAACTAGGTTGATAATGTGAATTGGCCACCATAAGGAGATTCTGAAGCTGACGGCTCTTTATGTTGGCTAATTCACATTATCAACCCAGTTGATAAAACCAAATTATCAGTTGTTTGGTAAACAACGTTAATGCAATTTATGTGTGCTTTGTACACCCAGCTTCAGGTATTTACTGAGAATTAATATGAAAAGTATCTTCTTTCTTCTAAACAGGTGAGTGACATTATCTTGACATAGCATTATTTTTATAAGGTATTGCTGTAGTTTCTTCAAACGAACTAAACATGAAGCCTTTGGAGTGTTTTCATTGCTAATTAACTAGAGTTTTGTGATGATAGAAAGCAGGTTGAAAACATGTTTTAAATGCCTTTTTTGTACCAATTATTCTTGATATTTAGAACAGTCTTCAATTGAATGTCGAAAGGAATTAGGCAACTACATGTACTTTGGTTTAATTTTGTTTTTTATGTTACTACGGTTTGAGATTGACTATGCTATACAGTAGTCTAATTGGTAAGTAATACGTTTGGTTTTACAATACTCAATTCAAAACCACTGTAATAGCCTTCAAGCTTAATTTTGTGTGTAGTGAAAAGTCAACAACATGTGATGACTATGTGAAATGACTGTCATTCCAATTAAAGAACTGGCAAACACTTTTCAAGATGCACAATCCAAAAAGATACCTTTACTACCACTTCTTATTTACCTTTCAGAACGGAACACTGTGCTATTTACAAGGGTTTGGTGTGTATTTTGTGAGTGCTTGTGTTTTTGGAAATATTTACTAGCTAGTTGTTTTCTTTTTTCCTTTTCAATTGCTAATGTTCCAAATTGAAACATGTGTTCATGTAGCTTGTTAAAAGGAATTTTTTTGCCCTCAGGAACTCTTGGATACATTGTCGAAAAGGTTGAAAGAAAAGAGTTTGATGTACAGCCACGATGAGTTCAAAGACATAACAGACATTGTGAAGGTGCTGTTGGATTTTGAAATAACTTTTATTTTGGATATTGCTATATATAATGCATGTACTACTTGAATCTTCCGGCTGACTGGACGTTTGTTAAATCTCCCAGATCCAAAGAGATATGCTGTCTGTAGTTTCACTCTTATTTTGACCAATTTTTTGGGATACCATATTTCAGACTGAGGAACTGGTAATGTTTCTCTCAGGCGTGAGTTTTTAACTTTGAGTTGGCAGAACTTTTTATCAACCGTTTTCAGTAAGCAGACAAGAAAGACACAACTGGCAAACTCCTTCAACTGGATTTTTGTAGGTTGGCACCTTTGACTTCGGGGGGGGGGGACCTCCTTATAAGAGGCTAATGGGGATGTACCGCTGAATGGGGTCGCACTTTCGACTGGATTGACTATAATGGGGTTACATTGTTAGTATGGTTACTAGAATGGGGTCGCACATTTTCGGGATTTCTGGGATGAGAACATTCTGGCAAGCAGGGATTTAAAAATAGGCAGAACCCCTGGGTCTAGAACAAAGTCCAACAAATCATCCGTGTTACAGTATTTATTTTCCGGCTTTTCTGCGTTGTTATCGTCCACTGAAATTAACACAACTTGGATCTTCTTTTGAATTAGCAAGCGTTCAACTTGACTATCACAGGAACATAATTTGTTTTTGTCCATGATGTAAGAGACTATTATGACGTTCCCGTTAAAGAAGAATGTTTGCATTTCAGCTATTTATGACGATACGTTTGTAAATACTTACGGTTAGCAAATGTACCAGAATGTTTCTACCCTAGGTGAAAAGTAGAGTGTTCTACATTCAATTTAACAAACGTGGCAATTCATTTTAGGATGATCTACTTAAAAGGCTCTATAAGTATCGGCATAAACAGAAATTGACTAAGTTGGGATCGCGAAAAGAAGAAATATGGGGTCTATAATTGGCCACAGAATAGACTGGAATGGGGTAGGGGTTCTGCGAGGCCAACGGCACATACCCAGCAAAAATTGACCCAAGTACCGCCCCCCTCCCCCCCTCGGCTTTGACTTGAGTAGTGAGATTTATACCATTTTCTTTTCATTCATTTCTAGGCCCTTATAAACGTTATGACGATGTGTTCATCTAAGAAACTGGTAGGTATACTTTTCCTCAATGAGCTTTAAATCAGGCTACCTGTGCATACTAAGAAATGTTTTTTTTTGCTTGTAGAGATTAAAGAGTGTTCGAGTCCTTCCAAATCTGGTGTCGAAGCTAGACACGAGGAGTCAATACGGATTGTTATAGTAAGTGTTGCTCATGTCAAGTCAGAGTATTAAGGTAATAAATGGGGTAAGTTTCTGAAGAAACTAATTTGGTTTTATCAACTGAGTTGATAATGTGAATTGGCCATCGTAAAGAGATTCGAAAGCTGACGTTTCGAGCGTTAGCCCTTCGTCGGAGTGAATCCATTCGCTCCGACGAAGGGCAAACCGCTCGAAACATCAGCTTTCAAATCTCTTTACGGTGTCCAATTCACAATATCAACTCAGCTGATAAAACAAATTATCTTATTAAGGTGTGTTATTACATGGCTTGTTCTTGTAGCCGATACAGCGCGCGCTCTGATTGGCTAATTGTAGGGTATTATTCTTCCGTAATCCTCATGGACTGATAAGGGGCTTGCAAGCTAAAAGCCATATAAGAATCAACTTATTAACCTCAAACGTTCTGTCTTAACGACAAAATCTCAAACCTGTACAATACGGCAAGGTCTCGGTCCGAGATTTTCCTGTAAAGACCTCACTCTCGGTTAAGAAGTAGTTATTAACTGTCCAAAAGACGTCAACTCAACTTTGTCTAGTTAGTATCTGTTCTGTAAGTTTTTCAAGGCAACTGATTTTGAGCTTGTACATTGAGTTCAAACTTTTTTGTTGTTCCTGTTTTGTCTTGTATTCCAATTTGCTGGCCATGCAGTATTGTAGCTGACAGTTTAGAAACCTTTTCTCACGCAGCACCACTCTTCAAGACTGTGGTCATCCTGGAGTGGCGGGACTGTTGATTTATCTCTTAAAGGAACAAGTTAACCAAGCCCTTGGTGTAAGATGTAACTTGAACTAAGTATAATTATGGAGATGTATTATATATAAAAATGCTTATTTTTAAAAATTGTCATACCGCTTTGTAAAGCACTAAGTTTCCTTGAATAACGCAAAAGGCAAATGAAGCTCGAAAAAAAAACCGTGAAACCAGCGCCAGGCGTGGACAATTCGCCCGAGCCTGGTCGTGATTCGTAGTGTATTTGGTTTTGCTTCATTTGAATGTCGAAAAGTGACTGGTTTTCTATTACTGCGTTACACGATTGGCTTACAAAACACGCGTCACTGTTTTTTCATTCAATCAGAAGTAAAACCAAAACCACTTCGAGTTTTGATTGGTTCACTGTATTGTCTTTTGTGATTGGCTGGAGTGATTACTTTGCTTTTGGTCATACGACCCTCGATTGAAAACAGCTCTTACAGCTTGTTTGATTGGCCAGAGTACATTGCAAGAACCAATGATAGAGCTCAGCAAACCAAAACAAACACCTAATCTTGCTTGAGTAACACTGCTTGATTAACTTTCATTGGGAAAGAAACCAAGCTTAAACAACTCCGCACCTGACGCGCACGACCAACGAGCATCACCTGGGGACGAGGCAATCACGTTCTTGTGTCATTTGTTTGTAGTCCTCAGTAGATGAGGCCTGGTTTCAAGGCAGTCGTCTGATGTCAATACTTCAGCTAGTTTTCAAACCTCCCTCAGAAGCAGGGACCGAAAAGGACCTGGTGCAAGAAACCGATAGGTAATTCAATCCAAATTTAAAATGTTAAGGTTGCTACACGGTGCCAACCTTGACAATTGCAACCTTGACAAACTTGCGTTTTTTTTTTCAAGTTCTTACTTTTTAATACTGTCTGTTATTTAACCCTTCTTTTATTCGTGTTTTGATCTCTTTTCTTAGGATTATGGCAGCTCTTAACTGCTTGAGGTTTATTCTACTTAGAGATGAGAGTGACAAGGTATAGCATCAAATATGTTTGATATAAATTGCGGCGTCATTTAATTTGGACGCTTTTGTGTGTCTATAAATTGGATTCCCAGTCGCTCTCAAAGGAGGTCTGACAGGTATAGCTGCGCATAATGGTCTTGCCTGTTGAGCAACAGAAGAAGCCAATTCAAAACTGTCAAAAAGATGGCTATGGTCCTACATCTGGAAAGTGCAGCGCTGAGTGTCACGGCAGCGGAGGAGACTAGGTCTTTTGCGGCTTTCTTGATTGTGCTCCAACATAGATGATGCTGTTGTAATAATAATCGCAGGTCTTCCTCCACTGCCCTGTGCCATGTTGTTTTTTGTCTGCCTCTTTATTCCGCTTTCTGGTGTTCAATGTACAGCAGTCTTCGTGATGGAAGTTCTATCCAGTAGCTAAAATCACATGTTATAGGAACGCCAATTGTTGCCGTTCATTCAGACTTAGATAAATTCATAGCTAGTTTTTGTTTTATCAACCACAGACAAGAGTTTGGAATAACTTTACAGCAATTGAAAAGGATTTCATGGAGCCTTTGAGACAGTCATTAAAAGTAACCAAAATACAGTACCAAGCAGAGCTTACAAGCAAGCGGGATGAAATGGCAGGAAATAAAAGTAAGAATGTTTTGCCTGATGCTTAGAAGTCGATCCAATCCTGACTAAAATCCCTTCATCCTAGGTTTAATTCCTGCCCGGCTAGAAGCCCATTAGTTTGTTGATACTCGAGCTGTAAACTCACCCCTTCCCAAATTTAGTGGGAGGTGCGGTGGCCTCATGGTTAGTGAGCTCGACTCGAGCGGGCCGGGTTTAAGCCCTGGCCGTGGGCATTGTGTTGTCTTCTTGGGCAAGAAGCTTTGCTCTCACAGTGCCTCTCTTCCACCCAGGTGTATAAATGGGTACCGGCGAATTTAATGCTCGGGGTATGGAGTAGAAATACTTCTAGTCTCTTCATGTTAAAGAAACCGGGGATAAGCGCTGGCCTGATAGGCGACTTGGCTTGTATGAATACTTTGCCTTTACCTTACCTTTACCTTCCCAAATTTGAGATCACTAGATAATCTTACCCTGCCAGCCGAAAGATTGCCATCGCGTACAGAGAAAATTAAACTGGCAAGCCTTACAAACAGACTCAAGGTTTCTGAAGGTTTTTCTTTTTCAGACCTCGCATTAGGTGACCCGTTTTTTATGCATCAGGATTCCACCTAATGTATTGACTGCATAAACTGAAGGAACCTTTTGTGTATACATTAGGTAAAAAGGTGCAACAGGGAATAGAATTTAATGTTAAAAGTCCTGATGGAAATTCGCTAGAACTAATACCGCTCAGTGACCAGTGCGAGGTGAGTTCGTCATAGTAATTCCTCTTTTTGATTCTCATACGTTGCTTGTTATGTTTGTTTTGAGAACTTGTCGGTCTATCAACACAATATCCCCTTCTGTACTGTTTCTGTCAATGATAATTAGGCTAAATGCATAATTTGATTAAAAAAAACACTGTTATCTTAGGTAAAAGCTTCTGAAAAGTCACTGAAGATCTGAAACGATCTTACAAGAATCTTCTTGCCAGTCGTTGAGTTCTTTGCGTTTATTCCTTGATATTTTAGATATTAAGACCCTTCAATGACGATCCTAAAGAACTGTAAAATCTTGATAAAATCCCCATCAGATGTTTGAGAATCTTGAAGAGTCTGCACAGATCTTTGGAAGAATCAGATCGTTATGTAAAGTATCAAAGAGACATCTTTAAGCGATCTTTGACATGTCTTTCGAGATCCTATGCCAGGTTCTGTTCCACCCATTCAGTTTAGTTCGGTGTGGACTTCTTCCTTGTGAGACTTGCGAAAACCTTTTTCATGTGTCGTGCACTGAAATCAGTGCAGATTTGAACCAGGTGACGAGCGCTACTACAACTTACCAAAACCGTTCCACTACTAGTTACAACGTTAAGTCTATCCAACATCATAAACAATCTGCCATTGTCTTTGGCTTCTCAGGATAGACCACGGTCTCTAGCTTCTTTACTGTCGGTTCCAGTTTAATTGCCAGAGCCATTCGTGGACCTTCCAATTGCATGTTTGAAGTCCAATAATAATTTGCTTGCTCTCAATGGTTTTTAATTTAAAATGTGTCATTTTTTTGCCTGTTCTTTATTTGTACAAAGGCGCTGCAATCTGGCCTGTACTCTTTGGACATGATGGAGAGTGTGTTGGCCAGAATCTCGGAAATTGCGAGCAGCAGAGCCAGAGGAAGAAAATGAGATTCCTTCAAGTATGCGCCCCCCGTATGCGCCTGCGCAGTAAGTGGCGTGAAGCCTGCACGGACAGTTCCATGTTTCATTCTAGCCGAAGCTAATGAAGATTCTCCAAGACGTCAAAAGATTCCTGGAATCTCGAGTCAACCACAGTTAGACAGTGCTTTTTGCAACTGAGTGGATCAATCACCTATCTCCGACTCGTACCGGGTTGAAGACAACATTCAAGATTCAGTGAACAGCCACATGCTCTGACAAAAGGACCATTCACATGCTTGTATAAAACATGCATGAACTGTTAATGTACACTGATTTCCTCGCGCAATACGAAAACACAAATCAAAGACAGGACACAGAGCTAAGGCATCAGTACGACATTTTCGCCCCGGTTGTATTAAGAAGTGTCTCTGTCGGTACTTCCCATGATAGCTGTTATTTGGGTCATGAAGAGGAGCGTTGGGTGATAGTCCAAATAGCAATCACCTAGGATGTCTTTGGAGGATGGGTCGATTACTATTGTACTGCAAGTGGAGGCAAAGGTGCATCTCAAATCTCTCCCTGGTCCTCACTTTACTAATACGTTTAGGTCGCACTCGAAGCATATTACACCGCACCGTAAAATCCCAATAAAAAGCCCACCCGAAAATACCCCCTTCCCCTCTAACAAAAGCTCCAGACTGCCAGACGTAAAAAGCTCTCGCCTGAATATGGGCTCATTGGCTTATATTGGTTTAACCTCCCCCTCCCACCTTAGACCGTTTAGAGAATGTTTAGGGACATATCATATTAAGTGTTTTTCAACTTCGCATATCATTATGAGTGTTATGAATAGAGAAGGCAAGGGGAAACCTTTTTTAGCGACTTTCCATGCTAAAATTAATTCAGAATCTAGTGAGTGAGTGAGTCACGAAAAAATAGGGACTAGTCAGCCAAATACATACACGCAGACCACCAGACTAGAACAGAAATTCCTTTGTGATAAACATAAGTTAAAAATACATACCATTTATTCATAATTGACTACATAAGTCCAACCAATTGCAATAGTTGGACAAATATTCTCTTAGTGGTGAGCAAATACGCTTTGATCAGGTGAGCTCAATTATAATTTTGAGACTTCGATGTCTCTTTCTTACTGTTTCTAGAAATGTTGTCTGAGCTTGGAAATATTTTATTACAATAAAGTCTAATCTCGGGCAGGGATGGACAAGTATTCTCTTCAGTGAGCAAATAACGTGTGAGCTCTATTCTAATTTGAGGTATAAATAAGAATACACAACTTCAAACCATTCTAATTCTCTAATGTTTCTAAGAATTAAAACTTGGAAATATTTGATTACAATTAAGTCCAATCACTAGCCAGGATTCTCAGGCATCGATGGACAAATATTCTCTTAGTGAGCTTGTGAACATATGCTGATTTCAGGTCTTAAGTTAAGAATACATATATCTTATTAGTAGAATTCTACTAGTATACTAATGCAAATGCTGCAATCTGATTGGTTGAGCTACTCGTATACTATCAGCCATTAGAGTACAGTTGGCCGCCGGTCGTCCAGGAAATGTGATGTTTTTATAGTTTTTCCGAAGTTTTGGAAGGAATTTTAGATGTAAACGGGTAATTAAATTCCTGAGAATACTAAACGAAGCACTTTTAAGGTTTCTTGACTTAAAAAACTTAAAAATATTGAACAAGCGGGTACGCGCGTAAACAACTGCAAATTTGCCAAGGACAGTTCGATACGTGCAACTTTGTTTATGGGTAAAGTTCAATAATGCGTGGGAAAATCATTGGAAATCGTTATTTGCGTTAATTTCAGTTGGAATTCTACTAAAACAATTAGATTATTCGCTCTCGATTTCTATGAGGTGATAGTTGATTCGGCCTTCGGCCTCATCAACTATCACCTCATAGAAATCTCGAGCTCATAATCTAATTGTTAATTAGACGTTTTGGTGTGTAGTATCGCTGTATATTTTTACGAGTTGTGCAGATAACCCTTTTTTTTCAAAAATGGAATCCAATACGGTGACTCTTAAGGTCGGCACACACGAGGGGGCTAGTCCCTGCGACTAACTAGTTCCTGCTGCAAGTAGCGGGGACAAGTTCTATCGTCTGGCCATTTTTGCCACAAAATCTAGTCGCAGGAACCAAAATTTAGTCCCTGTGACTAGTCATCTAATTCTATTATTATTATATTATTATTATTTTTATTATTGTTATTAATATTATTGTTGTTGTTGTTGTTGTTGTTGTTGTTGTTGTTATTATTATTATTATTATTATTATTAACAGAACGCCTGGAAGAGGCTAAATACAATTGTGTACATTTCAACTCTACATAAAATTACGCCGAGCCAGTCTCGTATATTGTAATAAAAAGTGAAGGAATTTTAAGAATTGTTATTTTTATACATACAAGATCAACAACACTTGGGTAGGCTTTCATGAAGATATCAACAAATTGTCATTAATCCTACGTAAAAATCTTTTTCCCAGTCATATCGTTGATAGGGTCATTAGGCAGTATATTGCAAAAACTCAGACCCTTTCGAACTTACCTGCTAGTCCTCCCTCTAATTCTAAACATTTTTTTCAAATTACCTTATGTTGGGCCCTTCTCTATTGTAGCACAAAACAGATTACGTAAACTACTTTAACGTTATTGTAACAATCTTGATGTTAAGCTAGCCTTTTCTTCCTTCAAGATCCGTAACATGTTTAGTGTGAAGTACCTTGTACCTGTTAAACTTCGTTCGAATATTGTTTATAAGTTTACCTGTGCAAGCTGTAATTCTTGCTATGTCGGCGAAACTACCCGACACCTCTCGACACACATTCACGAACACTTACACAGGGACAGGACCTCGCATATCTCTCAGCACCTTCAACAATCCGAGGCATGCCGTAATTCCTGCTCTGCTGAATGTTTTAAAGTTATGGATCATGCGACCACAAAATGTCAGGTCAAGATAAAAGAAGCGTTGTATATTTCCTGGGAGCAACCTTCTTTAAATGAGCAATTACATCACGTTAATTTAACTCTCTCGTTCTAATCAACGTTACTATTGTACACTCTTTTGTTACCTTCAGCTAGTTTGTTAGATTCCTAACTTCTTTTCACGGTTGTTATTTATCTTTGTTTAGTATTATATTATGAATTCAAATGTAACTTCAATTTAATTCTACTTTCAACTGAAGATGGTCGTTGAGCGACCGAAACATGTCTTACAAATTTAGTTTCAAATGTGTCGTGATTTTCATAAATAATTGTTATTTGTTAATAAACAGAAACCCCATCTACTCGGGCTTCCAAAGGAATGCCTGAGTTTAAAATTGGCCTGTTTTTTATGATCCCCTCTCAAGAGCTAACCCTAGCAAAAATTGTTTGCACCGGTGTCCTTGCACTTTAGCAGGATATGTTCCTATTCAGTAGATTTATAATAGGGTGCAAGCTAAAGACTCAGCTTCATTAGGTGGTGATGCACGGGAGTGATGAACTTATTCCGCTCTCATCCAGGGAATATTATCATCCGTTTAAAGTGCACCTAACCCCAAAATATTTTTTTCGCTAAAACTAATCTTTGCACCTGTTGGATACGCATAGCAGCCATTTTTTCCATTTTCTAACAAATTCTACCTTTTTATGGGCTTGAAAACATGCGTATCTTTTGTTCACGACCGAGTCAGAAGGGGAGTGGGTCTACTCCTGATTTGACGTCACAATCTACTTTGCATGCATGTTTACAAAGAGTTAATGCAATGTAAATCAGTTTGTGACGTCAAATCAGGAATAGACCCACTCCCCTTCTGACTCGGTCGTGAACAAACGTTGCTTGATTTTTTGCAAGTTTTAAAGCCTATAAAATGGCAGGATTTGTTAGAAGGAGGAAAAAATGGCCGCAGTGCGTTTTGAACAGGTGCAAAGATTCATTTTAGCGAAAAAAAATATTTTGGGGTTAGGTGCACTTTAACCTAACTGAAACCAGAAGAAGGCGACGACTCGTTGAACCTTAGGTCTGAAAGTTTTACACTTTTGCTGCCTTTTGGAAGAACAGTTAACAACGAATGGGCCGGGGTGTATCGTCAGCTGCTACGAAATCTTAAGGCTGGTTTTTATTGCCGGGCGACGGAACCGAGTCGTAAGAGCGCTACTGAGCAACCTAGTGAAAATCGAAAATCGCAGTTGGTTCCATTTTCTTCCTATTCCGCTTACGACTCCAAATCTTATTATCCAGTGAAAGCAGATTGCCGTAGTCCGAATCGAAGCACAAGCGGAAGAACCAATCAATCACGATGCTGGAAATTTCTGCTTGCGACTCCGACAATCTAGATCACAAGCGACCGAGTCATAAGCGTTACGATGTTAGCCGTTTAGAATGTAATGTATGAGAATGATTCAAAAATTGCTCCAAATACTATGGTAGATTAGATGTACGCTGTGCGCTTTCTTCGATCTAGACTGCTCTCTACTGTAGAGGCTAAAATATATACAGTTTCCCTCAGTTTCCCAGCCGGCCAATAACATATATTTATTTCACCGCCTGGATGATAAGTGTCCCCACAAGTACAAATGTGTGACATCCGGTGACTTGCTGGGACTTTGGTAGTAAACTGTAAATAAAATACAATGTGGCACAGTATAGTTATAAAATATCAAGTCTGGGTAGGTGGGTAAAGAGAACTGCAACGCGGTCGCTCTCGAAGCCAAAAACTTAGCGATTAGAGCGAGACGAACGAGCGAAACACCCCCAAAGGCCCTGGGAGCAAGACCGCGGGCGATGAACTAAACACCAATTTTCTTTTTGAACAGCGGTGTTCACTTGTCACCATGGTGACGAAAGAGGAGAGAAGGCCAGCCAATGAAAATAAAAGAATGATCTAAAAATTACAGTCGGAAAGGAAGGCCAAGTATCTGGGGCGTTTGATACTGCTTTGCTTGTTAAGAATACCTTTCTTTTTACCTCTTAAGGTAATTCCTTGGTATTGCGTTGCGCATTTCTACTGCGCACGATTTTCACGTCATTAGCGCTCGCACATGAGCGCGTACGCGTACAAAACCTAAGAGATTTCCCTCAAACTAAGCTCGATAGCGAAATAAGTGCTCCTTTTCTATTAAACGAGCTCGGTGACCCCCGATTTTTTGTTTTGGTATTTGCTAAGAACAGTCGAATAAAGAACATATTTGAAGAAGGAAAAAGTTTGATAGTAAAACAGGATTTTTTTTTTGCAAAATAGTTCCATACTGGGTGTATTTTGACCAACGCGAGGACTTCAAGCTAACCACGTAACTGTCCGAAAAAGTGCAATATTCCCGCAACAAGGCAATCAAAACGGCTTAAATGAAGCAATACTACTTATGTGAATATAAGAAGCTTTACTTTGAAGATAAAATTTTGTGTCTTTCAGGTAATCAAGACTTAATTCTATATAAAGTTCGAATTTTTAACGCGCAACCAGTAAAAATACTCTATTTTAAGAGCTTGCTGACGCGTAAACAAGCACGGTGACCCCATTTCTTTATTGCATTTTTTAATGGTCATATCATGAATGTTAATTATGCCAAGTTTCAAAAAAAGTTTGATAGTAGAACAATTTCAAGGGAATTACCTTAATAAGAAAGCGAGTGTAAAATAACGTTTCTGGTCGAGAAACACTAGGAACCGTCTATGAACGAGGTCTTCCAAAGGGTAAATGCGACAGGGCCCTACATGCCGTTCCCAAGTCAGTGCTAACTTAAGCTAACCGAAACGCTACTCGGGCTAACGGGAGTGCTGTTTAGGCTAACCAAAGTGATATTTAGTCTAACCTGAGAACATTTTAGTGTGGTGCAATTCCTGTCTTTAGCCCCAAATCAGGGCTCTGATTTGAGATTTTTAGAGATCTTTAGAAATTTGCGGAATGTTTTTCGGTGGGAAGATCCGTTCCTGTTGAAATTCCTTCGTCATTGTTAGTTCGATGTGAAGGAGTGGCTGAAACGTCTGGGAATTATTTTCCAGGAAGATCATTGTAACTGAGATCTTCATATTGACAACCCTTACTGTCCAGAGCTGCTAGACGACTGTGTATTCTTAGAGTATGCAAGTATTTTTGGTACACTAAAGATCAGCTCAGAAAACTCTTCGAATCTTTGATAATGTCACTATTTCTGTTAAGATTGGAAGTGTGGGGGTTCGCCTTTCAAGGCAAATATTTAGATCGGATTGACACCTTTATTAGGGGAGCCTATCGATTTGGTTACACAAATAAGATAATTCTGATATTTGATGTAATAAAGAAATGGGGACAGTGCTCTGTTTAAGAGAATCACTAGTGACACTGGTCACATGTTTTATGACGTGCTTCCACCTAAACGTTACTTGGCTTACCGTATTTACTCGAATAAGCGCCGCCCTCGATTAAGCGCCGCATCTGGGACAAAAAAGTTAATAAGCGCCGCCCGCTTATTCGAGTAAATACGGTATGCCTCCATATTCCCTAGAGTGAAAACTGAACGGTTTAAACGGGCTTTTGTAAATAGAAGATTTATTTCTTAATATCTTTTTTAACTTGATATAATTTTGTAATACATATGACTGTTTTTTTTGGTTAGTTTGTTATTGATTGTAAAGTGATCACACGTACGCTGTGCCTGAAGACTTTTCACAAATTTAAATATGCGGGGTTACCTATCAATCAAAACATTCATGATCGAAAAAAATTCTCTTTTTGAAAACCATGTACAATGTTCCTTACTTTCTTTTCTTAGTTTTGCTACAAACGTTTTCACTTTCCAGGTACATCAAAACAGCCAAAAAATAGAGAGAAAAATTGTTCACTTTTGTGCTACAAAAAGGTAAAAACTATTTTCTACTTTGATTTAATACTACCATATCATTACTGAATGATAGGTGAAAGTTTTCTGAAAGCTGTATACCTCAGTGCCACATTAAAGCCGACAAAGAGGAACCAAAGTTTGCCATAAACGAGTACGCAAGCTAGCCAAAGTCAGTTCCAAGCTTGAGCTAAGAGGAGCTCGGCAAAACAAACAGAATTAGCCGGAAATAGAAAGAAAAGAAGTGGTCTTTCAGGTGGAACAATCAGAACAAACCTTCTTCCATGCCTGTATCGAACACTAAAAAACTACAGACAACCAAGAAAACTTCTACAAACTTTATTTAGCAAATTACAAATTCTTTTCCTTCTACAAGTCCCCAAAAGAAATGTCTCAAAAATATAAAAAAAAATAGATGGACGCCTTCAGCTAATAATAATAATAATAATAATAAAGATCTTTATTAACTTGAAAAATAAAAAGTCCAGAACACGTCCAGAAACAAAACGTCTGGACTTACAATTTCCTACATATATCAAACTATTATGTATATACAAGACTAAATAACTACACAAATTCGAAAAGACATCTACAAATTCGAAAAGACATCTCTAATTTCTGTTGTTGTTTCAATCGAGGTAACATACATACATACATTACTTTCTTTACCCTCGGATTTTAGAGTAGCTTATGCAGCTAATATCTCCGAGCATTTAACCATTAGGTGAGAGACTACGTCCCCTACTCTTTTCGAACAGAATGTGGGTTCTTTTACGTCCCACAGAATTAATTATGAAGAGTTGTGAGACGGGGCCTACGGTTTATCGTCCTTATCCGAGAAGACTAGAAAGTCTAACCATTTGCAGATTTCATTACAAAGGCAGCACTTTCTCCTCAGTTATTTAAAGACCCTGAGTGTTGGTCCGGCCGGGGTTTGAACCCGCGACCTCCCGCTCGCTAGTCTGGAACTCTACCTACTGAGCTAACGTTTAACGCGTCAAGAGATTCCAAGCGACGACGTTCTTATACACTGTACTTTTAAACAGTTCTAATTTCCGACCTTTTTTGCAAGACCTTCACTAATTCTACTGTGCTACCATGCATAAATATTTTTACAAATACTAATATAATCATAAATCGTCTGAGAATGAAGTGAAGATAACCTATGAAAGTCCGCAGTTGTTTAGACTCTACGTAAAATTATCAAAATTGTACCTATACTACTTACTTACAATTTTTCCTTCTTGCAATGGTAAAAGCGTTTTCTCCTAATTTAATGAAGTCCATCTGATTTACATATGCTCAGCATATCATGCATACAACTATGACATGCATACAACTACAGGTATGTATGCATGTACATAATACATAACATGCATACAACTATGTATGCATATCATGCATACAACTGGCTGCGTTGCCGTCTGTCACTTTGTGACTTAACTCTGTCTTGCTCTGCCTACAAATAAATCTTTAAAATTGCTAAAATTTCGTTGACCTCATTATTGCGAACCAATATTAAAACAAAAAGTATTTTTACTCCATTGTAGTTTTTAGACTACACAAAACCTACTTGTTTCGCAGGATATCTCATTTTCTACACTTGGTGTCTTTGGAAACCATTCACAGGTTTGCACAATTCATGAGGTTTTTTTGGTCTATTTGGATAGCCACTTTACATGATGTACAACAATCCTGCCCATGTAACAGCGGCACCTCAATCGCAGGCCCCGCCCCACACTACGCCGGATAAATCTGAAAACAGAGTTTTCACTCTGTAAACCCATTAAATGTTTTCCTTCCACACTACGCTCAAGAAATTTGAAAAAGGAACAATCATCAGACACTTTGAATTTGTGTTTGAGGAAAACTCAGGTAGGGAAATCACATGATTGTCGTGACGTTATAGCTTTCGAAAAGCCGTCCGTTTTCAAATTCTTCAGGTTTGAAGGGTTTTTCAAAAGCTCCATTTCCGTGACGCTTAGTGTGGTTGGTAGACCTAACCGTAAAAATAAAGCTACGTTTTAAATTTCTCCGGCGTAATGTGGGCGGGGCCTTAAAGGCGGGGGTATATAAAAAAGGAAATTGTTAGGATTAAGATGGGTTGGAAACACTACCGGACAGTTGACCCCCGCAAAAGAGAGCCCCAGGTTGCTAGGGGACTGTTTGGTATCCGTCTACTAATTCTTCACCTCAAATTTCAATTTTCCAAATCCATCAAATCTTCAACATTTCACATTTTCCTCAATTTAACCCATCCTTTGAGAAAAACTCTCTCTTTCCCAAAATGCCCAAAAATCTCCCAAAAATTTACACAAAACCGCCAAACAGTGGTTAATGAGATGAGCAGAGAGATTTAGTGTCGCTTGAAAAGTGACCGAGATATTGGCAGAAAGGCCGTGTTAAGCGACCTCAAAATAGCCTTCACGTGTACCCCCGCCTTAATAGACCTTTCTGTGCGTGGCACGGACAATAGCAGCAGACCGAGGTTGGGGCGGACAATTTTATACATTTCTCGCATATTTCTATACTCTGACCAGCTCTGACCCCGAGTCTTCACCACTGTCCGCTGGAATGCGCGAAAGTCTATTCTTGTGCAGTTGATTGTTGTTGCAAGTGTTCTCTTAAGTCTCTTACCACGTCATTTCTCTCAATACTTTTAAGAGCAGCACAGAGCTGACCCACTGTTAGATCCGTCCTGTTGGCAAAGATCCATTCAAACAGCACGATGGTCGGACGCTTGGGTTTCTCTCGATTGAAATCCTTATAGATTTCTCTGGGAACTTTGAACGCACTGGCCAGGTGTTTCCAGTTCTTCAGTGCTGTGTTTGGGTTGTTTAGACACACGCAGATACTCGTCATAACAGCAGATTCTGGCTCGATAACATCTTTCATAGGTTTTCCCCTATGTGCTGTAAATCAGAAAGTCAGTCAACTTCGGTGCTTATTTCTTCAATGCAGTAAAAACCCTCGTGCAAGAACCTACGTGTTTTGAAGACTGGCAAAATAGTTTCTTGTATTATGGGGTAGTTATTGGCAATTTAGGGAAGTAGGTTCTGAATTAAGTTCTTAATTTCTACAAGGAGATATAGTTGTTGATTACCAGTAAAATAAATAAACTTGGGTTTGGCGTTTGGCCCTTGGCCCTTGGGTTTGGCCCTTGGGTTTGGCCCTTGGGTTTGGCCCTTGGCCCTTGGGTTTGGCCCTTGGGTTTGGCCCTTGGGTTTGGCCCTTGGGTTTGGCCCTTGGGTTTGGCCCTTGGCCCTTGGGTTTGGCCCTTGGCCCTTGGGTTTGGCCCTTGGCCCTTGGGTTTGGCCCTTATACAGTATTTATTCACAACTGTACTATGTATTTTCTTGTAAATAAATTTGCAATCTCAAAGTCACATTCCTGGGTTAAAATGTTTATCATGATTTAACTGTAACCCACGTACATATAAGAACCTTCTTGATCTCGCTTGGCTAAACAGGTTGTTATATTCTTGGGTATTAAAATGGCAAATTTCTGCATGTGGGTTTTTTCCTCCTGTACCATCTACACAGGTCCACGCCTTTTAATACGACAACCTCGTTAATACGCAAATCTCAGGAAATTCTCGCCTCGCCCCAATCCCAACTCGGCCACACCGCCCATTGCAACACTCGTCTCAAATGACCCTGAGAAAGACCGACTGCCAACAGTCTAGTAAAAAATCGTAACTCCGCTAACAACAGATTTTGGTGGCTCACTGGAGTTCAAATGGGGTTCTATAATAAAATTCCACTGCAGCGAGAGGCACCTTCTCACCCTCGAGGACTTATGTAAAGCATCAAAGTACAAATTTGGGGATTTGTTAGTCACTCTTCCTACGTTCCCGTCACATTTACCGCACATAATCATTCCACTCATATTTCCTTTCTTTTGATTGGATGTGAGACCACTCTGTCATCTGTAAATAGCTGCCAATATCTTTTTTTCTGCATGTTAATTGACCAAGACAAAGTTAAGTTTACCCTGCTAGCAGAGCCCCTTCAATCGTTCTTAGTTGAGGTCCATAGAACGATTTGGGCCAATGTCCAGCCATCTTTACCTTACAAGCTAGATTAATGAAGGATTTATTACATGGTAACAACACCAAAACTTACCACTAAGAAAAGGCTTCAGCACCTTTAAAATATCTCCTCGCTTCAAATTCTCTACTGCTTCATAAAAATCCCCAACTGTCAAATGTTCTTGTCTGGAATACAAGTATTCCATCAAGACTAATGCTGGATTGAACTGGCCATATTCTATCTCTTTCAACTTTTCACCAGAAACTTTAAACTGTTGACCAAGGTTAATCCAGTATGCATTAACCCGTGACTTCTCATCCAACTTGGTAGCTATTTTCTTAATCATCTCAATATTAGCATCAGAAGAAGCAAAGTCGCTGATTTTTACTGTGGACCTTTCAGCATCTGCTGGGAAAAAAGGAACATGCAGACATTCAAAAAGTAAGCCTTAAATGTAGGTATTATTCAATATTAAATTCTCTAGAAATAAGTAAGCACAGCTGCAAATACACATTCAATATTCAATTTACTGTACTTTCCTGATTAAATGCCTCAAGCATCTATTTCAAACTTGGCCTGGTAGAGCCGGTGTTAATTTAACTCCTGTCACCATTTAGTTTTGCCCTCTGTTTATTCTGTTTATTTCAGTCATTAGATATGAAGGTGATATCAAACCTCAAATAAAAGCTTGAGGTCTCTTTACAGCCCTACCTTGGAGACCCTGCATTGATTGGGACCAGCAGGTTAGCAAGAAATTATGATCATAACAATTAGTGTAGAAAATTGCACAAATATAAGGGCCAAAGATTTTGTTATTATTTATGCAAATTGCTGTACTAATCGTTATTATAATTTCAACCTGTGAGGTATTTTTGAGAAAGTGATGTCATTTTCTTAAATTCTTGACCAAGCTTTGGAACAAGGAAAATCAATGGTGGCTGTAAATTCTCAGAAATAAAGGTCCATAAAATGTGAGTTCTTATGTTCATAATCGATTGAAATTTGGAAAGATATCTAGCAAAGACCTATTGTGTACGGAAATGTAACAAAGGGATATCGAGAATTTGATCATAGTGGCACTTTAAGAGACCAATTACATGTATGATTTCCTAAACAAGTACATTCATATAATCTCCAGTTATCTTGAGTGCAGTATTGACAATATTCTTATTCCAGCATAAAAAAATTAAAAATGGACACTGTTTAAACATACCGGGATAAACTTCAGTAATTATCCTCACTACATCATGTCTGTTGATAGCCTTCAATGCCTCAATCAGGTCATGTACTGTTTTATCTCCCATTTCCACACTGAGAAAGTCAATCAGCATCCGAGTGCAACTGTTTCCTTGATTCAATTTACAACGAAGGCGAATCTCTAGGGGTGCATTCACTTCCTTTGTACAAGCCAAGTGTTCCCATGTCTTAATGACAGGATGTGACGTGTGATCAAGTTCACGAGCTAACTTGTCTTCAAGAAATTTACCTTTGGTAAAAACATCTGAAACTAATGAAAAAAGGAGTTGACCAGATTTTTTAAGGCAGGGAATAGCATTTTACATTTTTATACTAGTTAACTCTTTTGGAGTGAAAAGCAGTTGTCATTTATTTTTGTGAGTTAATTATAATCATAAGAGAAAAGCGGAAGGAGGCTGAAGAAAAATGTTCAAGAAGAGGGGTTTGTAGGTGAAAGGCTGTGAGAAGGGAGGGCTGATATGCTTGGAAATGTTTCATTTTGTACATTTATTGATTGACAAAAATGAACAAGACAAGACAAGAAGGGGGGAATTCTACATGGAGGGGTCAAGGATCCCAATAATTTTGCTTAGGGGGCAGAAATCAAGATTTTGGTCAAACTTGAGTGTTCAGGACAAAACACCTCTATTTTTTAGCCATCAAGGTATCTTTTAGGGTGAACTCAAGGAAAAAATCAAAAAGCTCTCATTTCCTTCTTGGTCTCCTTTAGGGTTTTGACTAAAATTTTCAGAAAAATCTTCCTTGGCCATCTTTGGAAGTCCCCTCCCAGGGGATTATACCATGTCAGTTACAAACAAAACACACCTGGACAGGAAGAACTGAAAGAGCTAAATAAATATAAACAAAATGTAATAGCTCTTCCCACTTTAAATAACAGATGACATCTCTAATTAGACGTCACATGGGTTGTATATGTTGCAGGTCAAAATGAAATTCAGGTTAAAATGAAATTCCTTTGTTCTTTACCCTAACTTTTCATTGACCATGAATAATTAGGGTTAGAAGACAAAGGAAATTGAGAATCAAACTAGGTTAAAATCATTTTAACCTAAATTTCATTTTGACCTGCAACATATACACCACAGCATGCCAAGTATTACAATATAACAACTTATTGATCACTCAACAAAGCAGTTCAACTTTGATTTACAAAACTGTTAACTTATAAGAGTTAATTTTCATTACTCAAAGTTCTCAAACTACTTACCATAAAGTTGGTCATAACAGTTGGCTTCTTCCTCTGAGGGAGCTGTTTCATTGCTTGTAGCACCTTCATCAACTGTGTCTACTGATTCCTCCTGGATAGGAGTGCCAGTCAAACTCTCTAAATTGGTTCCAACTGGATGTGGGGGTACTGCTTCTGCAGCAGCAGCAGCAGCAGCAGCAACAGGGACTGATGCCTGCTGTTGGTTACGATTAGTTGCCTCAGTCCTTCCAGCAGTAGCAGCATTTCTTTCCTGGTTGCTATCATCTCTAGAAGCTTCATCAGCATTGACGGGATCAGGTGCATTCAGCACCTGGGAGTGAGTTTCTTCACTGTGGGTGATGTCATCTCCAGCAGCTTGACTGTTAAGATCTAAATTAAATTAAATTAAATTAAAAAAAAAATTAATTCTCCCCAAGGGGTTTTTCAGAATTAATTTACAACATGAATAAAAATATGACTAGGACTACTGATTTAAACTATGATAACATACATTTTCTTGAAATTAAATCTAATAGCTTAAAAATTACTACTCCTAACAATAACTAACAATGTAATAATATACTATAGGACGGTATGCTATTTCTTCGTTAGTTCTGCCTTTGCATACTTTTTAAATGATCTTAATGATTGAGCAGTTCTAGTATTGTTATTGAGACTATTCCATGCTTTTGCTGCTCTATAAAAGAAACCACGCTGGGCAGCCGCTGTCCGGCATTCTGGCAGGTTTAGATCTTCACTGTTGCGGAGATTGTGGGCGTGCGCATTGGATCGTTTCCCTATTTTACAACTAATATATGCTGGCACTAATTTGTTAACACATTTATACATCATTGTCACATCCCGCAACCAAAGTTGCTCCTCTATAGTTAGCCAGCCGAGAGTTTTCAAGACCGGTTTTCAAGATCTGTAACGACTTCTCCATCAGCATTACCAGGATTAGGCATGTTCGACACCTGGGTGTGAGTTTGTTTAATGTGGGTCATGCCATCTCCAGAAGCCTGAATGTTAGGATCTGTAGAGACTCCTCCATTATTATTAGCAGGATCAGGCATGTTCGGCACCTGGGTGTACGTTTGTTCACTGCGGGTGATGCCATCTCTAGAAGTACTAGTGTTAGGACTTGGAGGTTTACAAGAAACACCTAAGGCACCTTGATGATTGTTTCCACATGCTTGAGCAGTAGCAGCAACCACTCCTCCCTGGGAGGCTTTGTGAAAATGTTTATCCTGTAAGTTCAGATTAGACAGTTCTGAACCTAAACTACCTCCAACTGATTTCAAATCACTCTTTTTTGAGCCACCAGATGCTTCCTGACTTGATGTAGATGGCTGGGAAATTGGTGCATTCTTATCATGCACTTCCATCAGAACATCTGGCAAAGATTCAGATTTTTGATCTTCATGAGTATCATCATCTTGCCTTTTTCCTTAAAAACATGTAATTATGTACCACATAAAGATTAAATAGCCTACATGTAGTTAACTGTACCCCTGTAAGTCTGTATTTAAGCCAAGTAGGACTCAGGTTCCAGAGCTAATATGAGGCTGCAGGGGAATACAGGGAGTCTACGTCCCACTTGCCAGACCTTTACTCTCAATTCCTTGATCCCTTACCTAGTGGCTCCTATATCCTATCAGTTCCATAATACACGGAACTAAGTAATGACTACTTGCAACAATATTTTTCTTTTTCTCCCCTTTGCTGCCACCGTAAGAATCCTACTTCCTTCCTCATCTTTCCCACCTCCAGTTACCACTTCCATCCACCACCAATAATAGCCTTGATTTTAATAACAATTGATAAAAGAGTATCGTGGTTTCACTTCATGGGAATCATGGTTTTATCCAAATATCTTGTCTCTTATTTCACTGTCAGTATCTCTCCAAAAGGGAGAAAACCTTGCTACAAAAATATAAAAATTGTTGCACAGAAATGCAACAACAGAGCCACATAACATCGATATACTACTACCATCATACCAATTTACACTCACACACCCAATTTTTTTAAAATAAAAAATGATAAACTACAACATTTAGAGAGGTTAATGATTATAAGCCACAACAGCCTTAGCTGGTTTTCATTTTTTTTCTTCCTCTCGTTATTCTCTATTACCACTGCACCATCCCTGCTCCCCAGAAAGAATGTTTATTCACAAATAATAATACAAAATTTGATTAGTTTTGCATGATCATAAACTTTCTAGGTCAATCAGCAGTGGTGGGATTTGGATATGAGTATGTAAGTTGCCATTTTGAATTATGGAAGTAAATTAAGGAACATGCAGCAAGGGAATTATCCCCAATTATCTCCAAATCCGGGGAAGATTGAGATCATGTCGTTCTTTTATTGACTTGTTTCCGGCCTGTCTCCCACATTGGTGGGAGACGAGTGCTCTCACCTCTGCGCCATCCCTGCCCCCCATAAAAATGGCTTTTAAAGTAGCACTTGAAATAAATCACACATCTTGCATACTGTAAGCATAAGTGACCCTCTGTTGAGTGCAACAACAAAGTTCATAAATGTCCAGTACTGGCCATGAAATCCCTGGTTTCTACACTTTGATGGCAATTTTACTTGTAAAATACAGTTAACAATTTGGAGCGATACAAATATATATGCAATATTTTAGTCAGGTAAGTTATGGCAGCTCAATCAGTGGGTTACCTTCAACAGTTGGGAACACCTGAACTCTATCATGCAAGAGACACAGTCTTACTGTTCTACAGACTTACTCTAGTAATTATTGTTGGGGATTTTCCGCCAGTCCGCCGTTCTGTGATTCTGTCTTTTACGATTTCGGGTCATTTTCCGTCATTCCGTCATTCCGCCGTTCCGTCATTCCGGCTTTTAGGATCGCCCGTGGTTTCGCTTGTCGATGGTTTCGTTTCGGTGGTGTTTCGGTGGTTTCGTTTTGGTCGTTTCGCTCGTTTCGGTGGTTTCGTTTTCGTTGTTTCGGTGATTTCGTTTTGGTCGTTTCGTTTCGTTGTTTCGGGTTTTAGTTCGTGCCTTGCATTCATCGTGCCTTGATAAAGGTTGTCTGTAAATGATCGATGATTGTAAATCTCAATCGCTTGTGAATAAAAATCGCATGCATAAGACTTATATCTAGTGGATAAGTGTTGACAGAACAAACTAACCAACCAAAAACAGCGGTGTTCACGAATGCCCCGTAAACTTATACACTTACCTTTACCGTTTTTCCTAGTTCCAAAGAGTTCATTCCTAGCTTTCATCATGGATTTTGGCCTTAACTACAACCTCGTTCCCAGGGTCTCTCATCTTCCCACCCTCGGAGCCAGGATTCCACTCACGGCACAAAGGAAAGAGGAAAGCCTTCAAATGTATCGCATATCTTCGTTTTTAAATGTTTAAATGACTTAGTTCCTCCATATTTATCAGATTGTTTTATTAGAAATCGCACTATTCACACTTACAAGACATTACGAAGGAACGACATTCACCTACCGAACCCTAAGGAGGTGGGGGACCCCAGGTAGGTGAGGTAACCCGCCTAGGTGGGGTAACCCGCCTCTCGATATAATCTCTCATTTTTATTTCATCATGTCTACATGATAGGTGGGGTAACCCGCCTAGGCGGATTGCCCGGTCTGCCAGGTAGGGTAACTCGCCTAGACGGGGTCGCATTTTGCCATGTAAACGACTCAAGGTGGGGTAACCCGCCTAGCCGGGGTCGAGTTCATGTTACATTTGCAAGCGCGCCAAAGCGCGTAAAAATTTGAACCAGAATAATATGGCCGTTAACTGCCTCTGGCGGAGGCTTTGTATCATCAAAAGTGACAGTAAAACGCCACAGCATTGAAATGCTGCAGCGAGAGCAGAAAATAAAGATAAAATAACACTGACCGCCAAAATGCATCGTTCGTCTGCCATTTTCAATGTTTACATGCCTAACGACAACGCAACAACGTCAAATAAAGTCACCCCGGGACCCCGGGGTTGTAAGTTTGCATGTAAACGCTGGCCATTTTTCGACCACGGCTAGGCGGGTTACCTCACCTACCTGGGGTCCCCCACCTCCATGTAAACAGGCCCTAATTAAGATGGGTCTATCTCTGTTTTTCCTTTGAAAGCTACAATAGTAAGTAAGTAAGTAAGTAAGTAAGTAAGTAAGTAAGTAAGTAAGTAAGTAAGTAAGTAAGTAAGTAAGTAAGTAAGTAAGTAAGTAAGTAAGTAAAAGGTTTATTTCACAACACTTCCACGTGATGGCTCTTCGTTTGTGAAAAAACTAATTATCTAAGTTAAAATTTACAATCTACAAAATATAATTGAAAACGTGTATACATCTATGCATTATCCTAAGACTGGAAAACTAAAACTAAAAAATTGGAATTAACTTTTAAACTACTTGTGTTTTGAGTTTCTGGAACAAATACTTCCTGGTAGCCTTTGCAAATGTATGGTAATCAGTTAATTGTCTAACACTGTCTGGAAGCCGAGAATTGAAAGATCTGGCGGCCATCGATTTAAAGGTGTCAGTTTCCCTGGGAACAAACAATCGTGGAGCATCTGATGATCGGAGATTGTAAGAACATGATCTTTGAAATTCAAGTTGTAAATGTTTTGGCCAGCCCTCATAATATAATGATTTATAATGATATATGTGTCATCTTAAGGGGGGGTTTTACCTGAATTAAAGTGAAATTTGAGGAAGTTTAAAGAGAGATTGAAAGGGGGAGAAAAGGTTATGGAACACCACCAGACAGTTGCCCGACCCCACAATGGCACTCGGGTTGTTAGGCAACTGTTTGGTGTGTATCTATCAATTTTTAACTTCAAACTCTAATTTTAAAACAACACCAAATCTTCAAAATTTCCTATTTCCATAAATTTTACTAATCCTTTGAGAAAAACTATCTGTCTCCAAATAAACCTAAAAATCACCAAAAAATTTACAAAACGGCGCAAAACATAGATGTGTGTAATGAGTGAACAGATTCTTGATTGCTTGAAACGTAAACGAGATATTTGCATTAAGAACATAATACCAAGCCAAAATACGGCTTTCAGGTAGACCCCCGCCTTAAGGAAGCTCAATTCAATTCAATTCTTACTTTGACGCGTACTCTTTATACGCGTCAAAATCGCTCAAATGGCTTACAGAAGCGTTTCGGCGACCCTGGAGGCTGTTAAGAGCCATTTCGGCGAGTTTTACTTTCTGGCGGTTTGCTTCCCGTAAAGAAAAACCAAAGGCTGAAAACTCACTGGCGTTACAAAACATGGACCAGGGTCCGTGGACCACCCCATGGACACGGTCCATGGACCACCCCATGGACCCAGTCCATGGACCCGGTCCATGGACCACCCCATGGACCACCCCTAATTTTCAAAAGGAAATCACCCCTGTTAATATGAAAATTTACCGGAGGTCAGGGTTTGAAAAACACAGACTCGTATCTATTGCTTACGTCCTTGAAGGTTTGTCTCGTATTAGCGGGTTGCTTTGGGATCGAGCTCCCATATGGGAAGACCACAGAAGATCTAGGGCATTTTTACCCCCAGTATTTTCATTCCAACACTTCCAAATTGCAATTTGATCGGGAAGACCTCTCCCACTCCCCCCCCCCCCCCACCCCGCTTATTGTAAAAATAAGCCGATTTATTTTATAAACGAAGTTTACCGTACAAACACAAATTTGTAGTCAAGGCATATTGATGAAAAAAGTTTAATGGATAGCTTGTAATTTTA
>OZ026597.1:44543482-44585982 GCA_964020085.1 Micromussa lordhowensis
TGTAAACTCAGTTTGTATTAGAAAGTACTAGACAGAACGGATTTCCCTCAGACATCGAAAACTCAGACCCCGAAAACTCAGACCTCGAAAACTCAGACCCCGAAAACTCAGACCCCTCGAAATTTATAATTAGAAATAAATGACGCGTACTTAGCATGGCCACGCAATAAATAACAATAGCCAGTACGTTCTTTAATCACTTTTTACAGTCCAAAAAAAGTAAAGTCTATTCAGAACAGATTTCCCGTGTTAGTACCTGTTGAATCGACACAGTCACAAGATCATCTTGGACATGTTTTGAAAGTGAAAAAAACCTTTGGTTCACACCACGCGAAAAGGTGTGACGCACGATCGTCGCCGGGAGAAATAATACTACACAAAAGAAAACAAGAACAACCATTGCTGCAAATACATGAAGCGCGATAAATGTAATAAGCAGAGTGCATTGTCAGTTCTAGACTATTTTTTTCGGAAACCGCAAAACAAGCTGATGTGCGTGATTCCGGCAGATTGCTATAAGCCGACTTGTTTGCTGTTCGTCGATACAATCTGCCGAGGAAAAAAATAACTCCAATGGTAGATACTGATACTTAACCTTCGTATTAATTCCTGGTTGCTTTATAAGTTTATGCCATTTCATCCAATTAATTGCGAGGTGCGTTGCGTGATAAAAATAAAGCGTGACGCTACAGAAGCAGATAATCGCAACCGGATATGACCTTACATTGCCTTATTTTGCAACCGAGCATATTACTGAAAATTTGTTGTGCTAAATATCTCCTGAACTGAAATATACGCAGATCATAAAATACCTGCATAACAGTGAAGGAGACGTAAGGTTTTTTTGAGTCAACTTGTTTTGCGGTTTCCGAAAAAAAAAAATAGCCTGGAACTGATGTAAACATTGCTTATTACATTTATCACACTTCAAGTATTTCCAGCAACAGTTGTTCTTGTTTTATATTGTGTAGTATTATTTCTCCTGGCGACGATCGTGCGTCACACCTTTTCGCGTGGTGTGATCAAAACCAAAGGTTTTTACAATTTTAAAACATGTCCAAGAAGATCTTGTGACTGTGTCGATTCTCCAGTTACAAACACGGGAAATCTGTTCTGAATAGACTTTACTATTTTTTTCTTACAGTATAAAGTGATTAAAGCACGTACTGGCTATTGTTATTTATTGCGTGACCATGTTAAGTACGCGTCATGTATTTCTAATTATAAATTTCGAGGGGTCTGAGTTTTCGATGTCTTAGGGAAATCCGTTCTGTCTAGTACTTTCTAATACAAATTGAGTTGACATTTAAATAAAATTTTTCGCAACTCTTTTATTATTTAAGTAATTTAAGTCTGTAATTTTTCCCCGTGAACGTTTGATCGACAACCGTCGATAAACACGAAAGATCTCTCTTTGTTCTAGCCATCTTATATTTTGTCGTGGGTTGATTGCGTGACCACGTGCACGGTATAGTAAGCGTCATGTAAATAATTGATCATGAGTCGAGTTTTTCCCCTTAGTATTATAAATTTCGAGGGGTCTGAGTTTTCGGGGTCTGAGTTTTCGATGTCTGAGGGAAATCCGCTCTGTCTAGTACTTTCTAATACAAACTGAGTTTACATTTAAAATAAAATTTTTCGCAACTCTTTTATTATTTAAGTACTTTAAGTCTGTAATTTCTTCCTGTTAACGTTTGATCGACAACCGTCGATAAACACGAAAGATCTCTCTTTGTTCTAGCCATCTTATATTTTGTCGTAAGTTGATTGCGTGACCACGGTAAAGTACGCGTCATGTAAATAATTGATCATGAATCGAGTTTTTCCCCTTAGTATTATAAATTTCGAGGGGTCTGAGTTTTCGGGGTCTGAGTTTTCGAGGTCTGAGTTTTCGGGGTCTGAGTTTTCGGGGTCTGAGTTTTCGAGGTCTGAGTTTTCGGGGTCTGAGTTTTCGGGGTCTGAGTTTTCGAGGTCTGAGTTTTCGGGGTCTGAGGTCTGAGGTCTGAGTTTTCGGGGTCTGAGTTTTCGTTACACCCCTCCCTCATCCAAGATGGCAGCTGCCTTGAAATGATCCAAAGATCAGAGAAGCCATTAGGGACAGATCAGGTGAGTATTTATTGCTCGTACCCACGAAGTACGCCTGTATTGCAAGCTATGTACAGTCGCGATCGTACTACGAGTACTACCCCGTGTAAAACGAAGTCCTTTTATTTATCGATCCCAAAGCAACCCGCTAATACGAGACAAACCCTCAAGGACGTAAGCAAGTCTGAGGGGCAATTTCCTTTTGAAAATTAGGGGTGGTCCATGGGGTGGTCCATGGGGTGGTCCATGGTGGTCCATGGACCGGGTCCATTTAGACTAATTGGGGTGGTCCATGGACCCCGGTCTATGTTTTGTATACGTCCCGCCAAACGGCCCTTTGGTTTTCCTTTAAGGGAAAAAAACCGCCAGAAAGTAAAACTCGCCGAAATGGCTCTAAGCAGCCTCCAGGAACTCAGAAACATCAAAAGAACGCATTGCAAACATAAGGTAAGCCACTTTTATTAAACTATTTTCTATTCGTAGCACTCAGAGCAATTTTCGAATTCTCCTCATACATTGTCTTATAAACAGCTAAAATTGTAACGTAATCGCCAACAGCATTATGTCACATATAATCATATTCAACGTCTGGGCTGCCCGTGCCGCTGCCTAAATAAAGATGACTTGACTTGACTTGACACAGTACACAAATGCAGCGAAAAAGCGAAACAAACTACGGAGCAAACGTGAATCAAACGACTAGGACGATCAAACGAGAAACGAGAAGATCAAATGACAATCAACAACCGACCTAGAGTCAGTTCGGAGCGCCGGAGCTAATTAGAAATTCAAACAATGGGTCTAACCATGAATAATATACCCATGGTCTAACCCGGAAGAAAATCGACATATTGCGCGGTAACTAAGTTCAAAATGGTGGCACATGAGAAGACGGAGAGCTCGATCGTAACAGCTACGTAAGATCAGAGAGAGAAGGTCACTAAAAATAATACAAGTAGGGTAAGTATAGAGATTTTTTAATCTCACCTTGACGTCTACAGCATTCATTAGTACAGCATAGAATGCACCTGAAAGAGAAATCACTCAGTCTGTATACTCTTGGCTTTTTGGTCATTTAAACCAGGCTGAAACGTTCTTAACTTGTTCTTAAGTTACTATTTTCAATCGTTTGAGTGTTTATTAATATGAACTTTAAGCGACAGTAGTTTGGTTGGGATGTAGACCACTGAATGCGGTTCTAAATTATGTACCAAGCTGTATGGGGTGCACGACAGTGCAGCCATTATTTTTTGAACATGAGATATTTCGTGACATCAGGCTATATGGCTATCCCTTATTTATAGGCTGTAGTTTTACCTGGGAGTAATTCTACTTCAGGCTCTGTTTGTACTCAGTATTATAGGGTTTATCTACTGAGCATAGTCTTTGCACAAGCCACATTGACTATTGGGAATTGGCCTCCATTTTATTTTATTTCATCGCTTCACTCCGCGTTTACTTTGTATATATATTTATATAAGATGCCCACATCAGACAAACCTGACATAGAGTCCCTCATGCATCCTGGGTCAGAAAACAACACCAACAAGCAGCCTTTGAAAAGACCTTGAAAATGTCCTGCATGCAAGCTCTTGCACAAACAGGACTCTTTTGGTGAACCAGGCCCTCATTGTACTGGACCAGATCCATTTGATGAGCCTGAAAACATCAACAGTTACGAAGTTTCCCCGGACGACGAGGAGCAAAAGCTTGTGGTAGAGGTATAAACTCTGAAGTTGGCTGAACAAGCCTGGGAGAAGAATGCTCACGTCACTCACATTACGAAGTTGAAGGCTGCTATCGCTGGCAACAACATCAAATTGCCACACTCAAGCTGGAGAGTATGGTGCCTTCTTCTTCTTCTGGCCTGCAAAACCATGTCAAAGCGGCATCTTCTGGCAAACACCTGTAAAAACCTTAAACAATTCTGCTATTGCTGCGCATGCAACTTCTTTGGTCACTCAAGGACAGAAAGCAATTGGTCAGGTCAACACTCTCACAACCCCAGTGCTGCCGCTGGGGAGGCGTGGGGCCTCAGGACTTTGTTGTACACAACCGGGATGGCGCACTAACAAACCCACAAGCGAACCGAGAGTCCAGGATGGTTCTGAAGCCGACCACACTTGCGAAGGGTGAGCACGTTTTAAGAATTGTTGACTTTGTTGACAAGATTGCCTCTATGGTTGAGCACAATACGAGGACATCTCCACATGGTTCTTCTAGAACCTTTAGCTAGCAACCACTTTTGGTAAGTTTAGTGTTGATGGCCTGGTTATCTGTCAGAATTTTAATCACGCAAAAGGTTGTACTCTGGCTGTGTGCCACTTTGCTGATGTGTGCAACCATAGGGTAAATGGCAAGGACCATTCGCATTTCCATCAGCAGTGGGGTAAGGGTCCCACCCAGGGTCAGGGTCCTCTTAGTATCTCCAGTTGACTCCCTGTTCCTCCCCCCTGACACTAATCTCTGGCTGGCAGAATTAATTAGCGATCAGGATGAAGCATTTTTCTCTGATGGCATAAGCAATGGCTTCAAGTTGGCACCAGCAGATTCCACTTTCATTCCTGTGCAACAGGGCAATTACAAATCTGCTACTAATGCAGCAGCAAAATTAGCGGTTGAGCAGACTATCCTTGATGAAATTGCAGAGGGTAGTTATGTGGTCACAGACACCAAGCCTATAATGTTAGCGCAATTGGAGCCATTCCTAAACCAAATTCTTCGGAACAGTGCTTAATTCATGAATGCTCTCTACCCCATGAGCAGGGATTGAATGATTATATCCAGTCGTAATCATTCAAATTTCAAATGCCTATTGATCTGTACCCATTCACCACAGTATTTTTGCCACTACTGGTTTAAGTTGGCAATTCAAAGGGCATAGTTACCCCCACTTACTTCTGTGATACTCGGTTACCATTTGGTGCTATTAAGCTTACCAGAAATTTTTCACCGTTTGACGCAGTTAGTGAGACATGTGATGGGAAGGTGTGACTTCTATCAGGAGCCGATTACCCAGAGCCTCCATCTCCCATACAAGCCCTTGGAGTCAACCCTTTCCGACGAAGAATTATTTTTAGAACAGGCTTTCCCGCGGAAAATTTGTCACGCCCTAATGCGTTGTCCGTAATAACCAATCAGAGCGCAGCTTAGTAATGCTCATTTACATATGCTTTTTCGTCCTCTGAAGAGCCCTTTGACAACAATGGCGGAAAGCGTGCAATATGCGGACGTTCTCGGAAACAATGTATTTTCGCGGGAAAGCTTGTTCTAAAAATAATTCTTCGTCGGAAAGGGTTGACTCAAGGGTACAGCACATATGGAGGCTCCGGGTAATCGGCTCCTGCTTCTATGCAGTAATTGTCTATCTTGTCATAGGGAAAACAGAGGAAGAGTGTCAAGTTGCCTTTAACACCCTGTTACAGCTACTTCAAGATCTTCGTTTCCAAATCGGTAGGCAAAAAGCTTGTACACAAGTACCCAAAAGCTTGTGTTCCTTGGGGCGGAACGCGACGCCTGCAAGTGCAAATTTGAGGTCAGTGCATTCTGTTCACGTCGTAGAGCAACCAAAAAACAGCTCCAGTACCTGGCAGGCAAACTAAATTGGGCATGTCTTGTCATGTATGGGGGACACACTTTCTTACTTCATCCTTGACCTGATGAACTCCCTCTTCTTTGGGGGAGATTGCTACTATCATATTACTACCACAACTTCGACATTGACTCTCCTGAATTCGCTGAACTGCACATTAATCACAAGGAAGTGCTTGTCCTAATCTTTGCAGCCCTCTGCTGGACCAGCATATTCTGACTAATGAATGAAGGTTCTATTGCTAACCCTGCCATTATGCATCCTCTAAGGCAGTTGTTTTGGCTCTCTTCCATTTACAATTTCTAGTTTACAGCTGTATACATCCAAGGAATCATTGGCATTCTCCACAAAGAATTTAATTTACCCAACCTGGCCAATAACTGGTCTCTGCAGTCCCATCTTACCAGGAGTAAGCTTGATAAGGGTCAGCCTCCATCCCCAGATCTCCTGTGTCTGATGCATTTGCAACTTCATCTGTGCTCTGGTTTTGATCCTTCATTTTGGTCCATATGCCTTGTCTCCTATTTTGGCATGCTTAGGAAAAGCCACCTGTTAGCAAGCTCCAAGTCCTCTTTTGAATCCTGCTCAGCAACTACGCAGATCAGATTTTCAATTTTTCTCCTGGGGGGGGGGGGGGGGATTGCCATGACATTACATTGGAGCAACACTGTTCAGTCTCAGGAATGGGTGGTGCAACTCCCTCTCCCCCTGATTCCAGATTGCCCCCTTGGCCCAGTTATTGCTATCTAGTGGGCCTTTTCCTTTATTCACCACCCTCCCCAACTATTCCAGGCCTTCATGTGACAGGATCGTCCCTCCCTCCAAGGTGTCTACTTGTTCTCAATTCCTCAGGCAGTTTTATGAAATCTTTTGCACCCTTGGTCTGCCTGCAGGAGATTATGCCAGCCATTCTTTTTCGACGGGGTGGAGCCTGTCAATCAGAATTTATTAAGATACTGGGTGACTGGCATTCAGATGTTGTGCTCCTTTACCTTACGGTTCCACTCTCTCTTCAATCAAAGTCAGTTACTATTATTAACAGATAACCATTCTACCGATGATTGTTCTATTGTCTACAATGAACCATGCAGGAACAACAAGCTCAACCTTTACGTTTAATATGTATATATCCCTAGAATCATTTATCGCTTGGACTGAAAAGACTTAAATTTTACATTTTACCTAATCAAAAGCTTTCAGTTTAGAAAACTTCCTCTAGCCAGCTAGGTGTGTTCTTGGTATGATTGTTCTTTGAATTTGAGTTCATCTCACTGTTCTTTTCATAAAGGTTCTTCTTAAACTGAATACCCCTTAGCCTCCTTAGATCCCTAAGACCTCAAAAACATGAAAACAAAGACCCCCAAAAATAAAATAGAAAAATATGTCCATAAAATTTGCTTAGTCTTATGGTTAAAAAAAGTAGAACACAAACGCTTTCGAGATAAAGTCTTCAAGGTGAAAAAGCCCACTGCTACTTGTGTAATTTATAACCGTTAGGTATTTCCTGATGGGAACAGTTTCATTATGTAACAGTGAGTTTGTTTGTTCAAGCTGAGGTGCCATTGTTGGATCATTAGGCCTTCTAGGATTCTTTGCCTTTGATTGGGCCATGCAGAGTATGCGCCAGCTAATAGAATGCAAAGGGTTCTCGCATAGGTGAAGGGCAGGCTCAGAGTCATTGCATGTGTTTGAAACAGTTATAAATTATGTGGTTATAAATTTCGTGAGTTATAAATTAACTAATGGTTATAAATTATGCGAGTAGCAGAGGGCATTATGTCACTTGAAAACGTTTGGTGTTTTAATTTTTTTGAACCGTTTTTAAACATTATTTAACCTTGCAAATATTTTTCTTCATAACACTACATTATTCTGAGCTTCACTGTCTAGGAATAAAATAGCACAAGAAGTTTAGTTTAGTTCCAAGTTAACAGTTCGTCGTTATGGCTTTGCCTTTGCTTTTAAATGCAAAACAATCTGTTTCTTTTTGACATAATAAGCTTGCTTAATTAACAAATAAAGAAGCCTAAGCTGTGTATTACACTGTGATAAAACACGACGGGCATTTGAGACCTTGAGGGAAATGTAGAAAACACGAGCAGCAGGCAAGTGTTTTCTACATTTCTTGAGTGTTCTCAAATGTCCGGAGTGTTTTATCACAGTGTAATACACGGATCAGGCTTCTTCATTTGCTTTATGATATCGATTTTACGCGCGCAAAACAATAAAACACGCTTTTTCTATGTTTTATACTCTGATAAAACATGGGTTTTTGACCAATCAGAGCGCGCACAGGGTCCTACCTATGTTATAATATGTGGTAAATGATTGATTTGATTGATTGCTAGCTCCTTACTAAGGAAGCTTAAGGACCCACAGAAGCCATTCTTGCATGGAAGCAGGACACACTCGCTAAAGATAACCAACGAAAACAAACAGCTGTTTTAATCAGTCCTGTTGTGTTTTTCTTTGTACTAAGGGATGGAGGGGTCAGATTAGTGCCCTTTCCACGAATGAAACATTGTTTTATCTTAAAGCTATCAATGATCTAGAACGGTAGTTTTTAGACTGTTAAGTTTGACACCTTGAACCGAGTTTTACACAGGCAATCAATGTAGCGTGCTATTCCCAATTCAGTTTGTAGGTGGCCTATAACTATCGTTCAGAATCAGGTACATCTTTGAAAATTTTTTCGGGTACACACAAACTTGCCACAATAAACTGTAGATCTGATAAACGTTGGAAACGTTATTCCCTTTGTGCTATTTTTAGCTACGAAGCTCACAATGACTGCAATTATGAAGCAACAAAGAATTTTTTTTGTTCCATTTATTTATTCATTGGGGGGTCTTTCTTTTCACGTTTTTGAGGTCTTAAGGGTCTTGGGGTCTAAGTTTGACATACCTTGATCATAGAAAAATTGTCCTGTAGGCCACATTAAACTGTCTTAGCTCAAAATTGCAGGCAGAAGGGGAAAAGCTCTTGTCACGCATTCTACCAAATCGAATAAAAGGGGAACTTTTGCGCTTTTCAGTCGAATTTGACTGGTAACAACAGCATTGGACGTGTGGGGGATCGTTTCTTGAACTCTTTTTCTGAGTTTGACTATGACACTGTTGGTTATTGCCGCTAAAGCCCACGAAAGACGAGAAATGGCACAAAGAAGAAAAAGGAAGGCTGCTCTTAAAGGAAAAAATTTACCCGTGCGAATACATTGATTCTTTTGAAAGCGTTAATGTGAGGCAAAGCTGCCTGTGGACTATCACACTTTGTATGAAACCACACAAGTGCTGCTGTTAGTGGATGTTTTTTAAAATTTTAGAAAGGTATGTGTGGAAAATTACGGATTAGATTTCGTGCATTATTTCAGTCCGCCAGGCTTGAGCTGGGTGCTATTCTGAAAAAGGCTGGTGGGGAGCTTGAGCTCTTGACAGATCATCAAGACATGCACCTTTTCATCGAAAGACTGAGGGATAAGTGGAGGCATTTCAATGGCGAGTAAGTGTATGCAACGGCCAACAACCCACTAGATGAAAGTTATCAGACCCGAGCAGGCCAACAAATTATATAACTTACTTAGATGCGTATAACCTTTATAACTGGGCGATGATCCTTGCACTCCCAAAATGTGATTTCAAGTGGAAAAAGGTGATGCCCACAGAAAAACATATCCTGGAGAAAAAAGAGAGAGCAAAGAAGGGGTGGACACTGGAGGTGGGTGGGCCTGGAGTATCCTAAAGAGCTGTACGAAGAACACAACAGCTACCCACTTGCGCAGGAGAAAAAGGTCATGAAAAAGGAGTTGATGTCGGATTGCCAAAAGGCCGCGTCTGATAGACGACCTGAAATTGGAGCCACCGAACAGCGAGAAGCTAGTGCTGACACTGGAGGACAGAAAATAATACGAGACACACTACAAAAATCTGCAGTTTTATCCGAAACAAGGGTTGCGTTTTATATACTGTAGGTTGACAGAGCAACAGAGTTGAGAATGCTGGATGGAGCCATGCATCAGGATGAACAAAGAATTCAGAAAGAGAGCAAAAAGCAATCTCGAGAGTAACTTTTACAAACTGATGAACAACTCTGTGTTCAGCAAAACGATGGAGAACTGGAGAACCTTTTTTGTATTTATTAGAATTAATGGCGTACTATAAACAAACAAATAGTGTTGGTAAAGATTGTCCGAAGTTGGAAGACAGACAAGATACGTCGATTGGGGGCCAGTCGTTCATTTGCAAGGCATGAGATGTTTGGAAATAACTTGGCAGGCATACACATGTACAAAAGCAAGCTCCTACTGAACAAGCCTGTTTACACAAGTATGACAATTCTTGAGAACAGCAAGGTCTTGATGAATGACATTTTCTATAATTACTTGAAAAGGAAATACGGGCCGAGTGCGAGCTTATTTACAGACACTGACAGCTTCCTCTTAGACATCTAGACGGAAGACGGCAAAGACATTCAAAAAGACCACCCCTTAACTGTAAAATAAATAAAAAGGTTCTGGGCTAGATGAAAGATGAGTGCGAGGGAAGGACAATTAAGGAAGTAGTAGCTATCCAGCCAAGAGTGTATTCAATCTTGGAAGAAAACCAAGAAAATATCACGAAAGCCAAGTGAGTGAAAAATAACGTGGTGGAACTGAAAAGCATGAGCGCTACAAAGAAGCGCTTTCAGCGAAAAGTCAATTCTGGCACGGAATGAGCATTCTTTGCAACGAGGTTCACGAAATAAATGGCATGCATGTGAACAAGATTTCACTCCCACCTTTTGATACAAAGCGTCGGATAGCGGATGGCGTGGTGCACACACTGGTATTTGGGGCACAGTAATATTAAAGAACGGCATTTTCCAGAGGAAGCTGAGTTTTTGGCGGCACAACCAACAGCTCTTCGCGGAAAAGACTCGCTCAAGCCCTTCAATTAAATAATAGACGTCAGGATCGTTCGGTTTAGTTTCAACTCTTTCAAGATTGTAGACTTTCAAAGACCAGATTGGGTCTGGAGCTCAGGCTCTTTTAATGCCACCTTCAGGTTCACCGGGTTGATACAAATTCAGGCAGGAGAGAGGGACAAATCATGTGTCCGGGAAACATGTTTGTTTATGAAATATCAAGGTACAAGAGTTTGGTAGATCTTTTGGATGGGTTTCTTGTACACCATAGCAGAGCACTTTATTAAATAAATAAATAATTACTACAATTTCTCATAATTAAATATTCATTCATTCATTCATTCATTCATTCATTCATTCATTCATTCATTCATTCATTCATTTATTTATTTATTTAAGAATTCATTCAACAGGGTGGTTGGAGCGACTCCGCTCCTAACTGGCTGCACAGAATAAGTTTCTTGTAACGAACCATCTGATGATGATGTAATCAGTACCAATCAACTTTAGTTCTCAGATGTTCTTTTGTCAGCTATAAATTTCTAAACGATTATATCAAGCATGGCCACCTCACATTATGGAATTGAAAGAAAAACTGCGGAGATATACCCAACTACTGTCCATCCTTAGCAAAAATAAAAGAAAAAGAAAAGGGAAAAAACCCTCCCTGTACCGCATTTGAACAGTTTAAAGCGTATAATGTAGAGATGATGTAGGTAAAATATCAGATCTTAAGCATTAATACTCAAGCTAGAAAAATTATTTGTCAAATTCCAGAGTATGTATGGGAACACCATTACAGAGAATGGATGGGCACGTTCACATAAGTGCGAATTTCTCGGCTATAAATGATTAACTTCGAAATCAAAAATGATAGCTTCAATACCTGTCATATAAAGATACTTTTCACTAACTATCAGAAGAAAAGGTCAAATATTGGAGCTATACGAATTATTTAATTGTTTAATTTTATTTATTTTATATCTTGTTTGTGTATTGATTTGTTTATCTGGAGGCAGCGTGGCCGAGTGGTTAGGGCGCCGGACTTGAAATCCGGAGGTCACGGGTTCAAGTCCCGCTCTGACCACTTAGCTGGAGTTGTTTCTCGGTGGACCCTTGTTCAACTCCTTGGTCATGCCTGTATATAGCCAACTGGTCTGCCTCAAGCCAGTCGGGATTTTTAAGCCTGTTATGTTCATTTGAAATATTTGTTTCCTTCAGTTTGAGTGGCATGTCTGTGAACTAGCTTGGTGTAGCGAAGTGCATGACCACTATAAACATACATTTGACTTTTTTTTTAACATACATTTGGGCAACCGCAGAAACAAGATACGCTCAGTCATTTCTGTGGGTTTAGTAGATTTTATTGAACTAACTGGTCGTTAAGGTAGTCCATAAGGTACGAAAATGTCTTGAAAGTCAGTGTTAAAGTATTAAAACTATTGACCCCAACACTGAACTGGACTTCATTGGGTTTTTTTTCGCTTATTTATTTGAAACATCCCAGTTTTCTTTTTTGATAATATATAGGCGGATTCATGCTGACGTCATTGTTTACATTTTTGCTCATTTGCATACGGCTTTGCGTACAGAAGGCAACATGTTAGATTGAATTGACTTCAGGCATCTAAAGAGCTAGTGAAACTTAGTACATGGTGAAATGTTTAGCTCTTTGGGTGTAATATTCAGGGAGAAATTGTCTTTCAAAAACTGCAAAATTTCTGGGTGGCAAAAGCGCTAATGAGCTCATACATTCTTTGTTAAATTTTAAGTTTTTAAACCCGTGTTGCACAAAAAGTATTCAATACATCAGGCTCGTATTCACTGACAGAGTTAATCGTACTATGACCTTTCAATATTCAGAACTGATTTATTTGTAACTCCGTCAAAAACAGAATTGCTTATGCTAATGAGGCAAATATTGTAAACAAGGATTCCCCTATTCCGCATTCAGCAAACCCAGTTTGTGTTGAAATTTTAATTAGAGAGCTGTGTACGCGTCATCAGTCATACTAAATGTGATCACAAACGTGACCGAGAGAGAGATCTTGCCAAACTTCGTGTGTATCACAGATATCCTTCCTTAGCTAGCAGAGGTAATATACTCAGATACCGCTTTGAAGTTCAAACTTTTATGATGGAACGAGCACATATGATGCTATCGTCAGACCGCCGTGTACAGGGAGGTCGTAAGGTTTAAGAATTCGCGACTCCGCTTCTAACTGGCTGCATAGAATAAATTTCTTGTCAATACATTATATTTTTGTTAAAACACAGATTAGTAACTTGTCAGCAATTAGGATACCGCGCTAGACAAACGCAAATTACAGCGAGAGGGATTTCCACAATGCACCATCTGATGGGGCATGTACTAAAACCCGAAACAACGAAACGAAACGGCCGAAACGAAACCACCGAAACGAGCGAAACGACCGAAACGAAACCACCGAAACGACCAAAACCACCGAAACGACCGAAACGAGCAGAAATAAATGGAAAAGTTAAAAAATTACGGCCTTGATCTTTGTGACTTACTATGGCAGCCTGGTCTAATCCGCATGCACGTGCGTGACATCGTGACATCACAAATTCTCGCCGGGCCTGTAAAGATGACTGAGCATAAGTTCTTAATTATCCGCTAGTGTGGATGGCCCCTTTTCTCAAGGAAAACTAACTGCCTGATGCAGACGCTCGATGCTTAAGAAGTCAAACGGCCGAGCAAACACTCGAAACCAGTCTACACCACCCATAACGCCGAGCCCAGGATGCACGGAAACATAATCGCAAGAAATTACTTTGATAACTGGATGAGGCAAAAACGCCTGAGTGATTAAAGTATGCCAAGTCGCCCTCGTTTTTCTCTAGAGATCAACTGAAATAAGTCTCGGTTCGCACAAGAAATGCTGCAAAGTCTTTCTCGGAAAGACCATTCACTATCAGCTACGAATCCACGTTACGACCAGGAAACCTTTCTTAGAAAATTAGATTTCTTGCCTTAGCTAGAATACCATTCAAATTGTGAAAAATATCCACCTTTTTTTCGATGTTTTCGTGCTCGTCCTGCTTGTGCTCAGTCATCTTTACAGGACCTTACAGGCCCGGCAGAATTTGTGATGTCACGATGTCACACACGTGCATGGATTTCAGGGGTGCTAGATCAGGCTGCCATAGTAACGTCACAGAGATCAAGGCCGTAATTTTTTAACTTTTCCATTTATTTTTGCTCGTTTCGGTCGTTTCGGTGGTTTTGGTCGTTTCGGTCGTTTCGGTGGTTTTGGTCGTTTCGGTGGTTTCGTTTCGGTGGTTTCGCTCGTTTCGGTGGTTTCGTTTCGGCCGTTTCGTTTCGTTGTTTCGGGTTTTAGTACATGCCTCTGATGGTGTAACCAGTACCAATCCAGATTTAAATTTCCAAACGATTATTCTATACTTGGCGTCCTCGCGCTGAGGGAATTGCAAGAAAACTACGGCGAAGTTTTGAAAAACAATATAAACAACCGCTTTTCATCCTCAGTTTTGAAGTTTTGAAGTCAATAATACAGAGATGATGTAGGTAAGGCCCGGTTCATACGTCGCATTTCTGCCTTGTCGAATTCAATTAAATTAAGTGCGGCAGAAGGGCGAATTTAATTCGTTGAATTGATACTGCCGTTTATGTCGGTCAGCGGAAAAATGTTACAAAGGTTACGTAACTATCTAATATTGCGGACCAAGATACTCAACGGAGGCTTTTTATTATTGAAGGAAGGCGAAGAAAGAGGCTGACAATGCAACAGTATATGCTGTATTGTCTTCAGCAAAAACATAGGTTAATAATTCAACTTTTGCTGCTGATTGTGCTCATTTTGTCCCGTGAAAATGCAACACGAGTTTACCGATCCTGTCGCCGAATGCCCGGCAAGAAGTACAGCCTGCCTCGTCTCTTTTTTTTCGACGGGACCAAATTTTCATTGTCAGACAAAGAGTAAGAACTTTCTTCTGAATCGGCTCCGTGACGCCAGTCTCAGTCTACGCATGCTCATTATGGTTTATTGCCGACCGAGTTCCTTTTGCGTGTTTTTGGACCGAGACTGAGTCGAGGTCCATAAATACGCAAAAAAACGAACGAGGCCAATATCAAGCCATCTTGACAAAACAAGCTTGGTCAATGAAGGATTTATTATATGGCTTTCGGGGAAATTTTTCTTGCGGGACAAGGCGGGTAGTCCCGAGCGGGCAAGATGGCTCCATCTTGCCCGCCAATCACAGCGCAGGATTTGATTCATCTTGCCCGCTCGCGGAGCTAGCCATACAATAATTAGCTCTTATTAACCGAGCAGGAGGTCTGTATGGGAGAATCTTGACCGAGATGGTGAGTACAGACCGAACGCAGTGAGGTCTGTACACACGACCGAGATCAAGATTCTCCCATACAGATCGACTAAGCTCGGTTAATAAGATGTTTGTTATAAGGCAAACAACAATAATTTGATTCGTTTGATCTAACTGGTTTGTACTAACTGACATGCGGCTTGCGAACAGCGATGAGCTGAACTTAATTCTGCCAAACTTTGCTCGCCCTCTTTACTTTTACTTTTTTTTCTCATCAGGTTTTTTGGCACTTCCGTAAACTAAATATTGTTAGAAGAAAATAGTCAACATTTTTGCATTTCAGTTTGCAGCTTTTTCACCGCAACTTTTTTACCGGTCTAGATGCCGGTCTAGATAGGAAAATCCAGACCGCTTTCAATATCGATTTCAGCCAATCAAATTCGTGAATTCGGTAATTCCCAGTCCTTGTGAGACACAGCCATGTAATAAATTAACATAATGTATGAATTAGATTCGACACGGCAGTATTGCGACGTTTGAATCGGTGTCGCATTTCTGTCGGATAATGCGACAAGACCAGTCGAACGTGCGGCAGAAATGCGGCAGCCGATTCAGACGCCGAATTTTTGCCGAATTTAATTCGTTGAATTGAATTCGACACGGCAGAAATGCGACGTATGAACCGGGCCTAAAACATTAAGTTAGAAAAAAAATATTTGTTAAATTAGGCCCGGTTCATACGTCGCATTTCTCAGTGCCGTGTCGAATTCAATTCAACGAATTAAATTCGCAGAAATTCGATTCAAACGTCGCATTTCTGCCGTGTCGAATCTAATTCATACATTATGTTAATGTTTGAGTATGCGTAGACTGAGGCTAGCTAGCTATCCAAGATGGCGTCACGGAGGGAAGAGTCAGATTCTGAAGAAAGCTCTTACTCTTTGTCTGACAATGAAAATTTGTTCCCGTCGAAAAAAAAGAGACGAGGCAGGCTGTACTTCTTGGCAGTCGGCGACAGGATCGGTAAACTCGTGTTGTATTTTCACGGGACAAAATGAGCACAATCAACAGCAAAAGTTGAATTATTAACCTACGCTTTTGCTGAAGACAATGCAGCATATACTGTTGCATTGTCAGCCTCCTTCAACAATTTTTTTGCAAAATAAAAAGCCCCCGTTGAGTATCTTGGTCCCTCGTATCAGATAGTTACGTAACCTTTGTAACATTTGTCCGCTGGTGCAGTTTTTTAAAAACTAAACCATATACCTAAGCTTATGTTCCACGTTAAATTGTTTTGCATTGTATTGTTTATAACGTTTTAACATACTTGCTGTTTCAGAAAAACCAACCAAGAGCCAACAGTCATAAACCAATGGACGGAAAATGATGCATTTGATACTGCACACATTTGTCGGTCTCTTCTTTATCCAAGCTGCCTTTATCAGTGTATTTCATTGCACCAAAGCAGATATAATCAAGGATTGCATCAACGTCACTCCTTGTATTGGGTCCTATGCTGACATTTATGATGCTTTAGCATCAGATGACAATAGTTTTAACATTGAATCTGCCTTGTATCCCGCAACAAAGCCCTCCTCAGTTCTTGTGTTTGTGAACGTGTATGGACCCAACAAAATGGATAATTCTACAACAGATGCTAAGTACACTTGGAGTATGAATTGTCTGTATGCTGCTTTCCCTGCTGGTGTCCTTGAGGTCTTGTCGCTTGGCTCGATTTTTGTGACATATCGCACGACAGAACTTAACATTACAATTCCTCAGTTTTGTTGTAATGTTTCGGTTGCAAAAAGACAGCAGATGATTAAAGAAGTACTTGCTGCAGTAAGTATGTGATATATACATATGTATAATCTTGCAGATCCTTGTGATACTGCAAAGATCAGATAGGATAGGCGGCAGGGATACTTGGCTAGTAATCACGACAGAAACAAAGATGTTGACTGATAGATAGAGATCGCATGCATTTATTTGCTATGAATTGAAATTTAACAGCTCTTTTAACTTTTTTTTGCTTGTTGCACCCACACTGCACTTGCATTGGCATTGCCATGGAAAATGCTGTAGTGCATTAATTATTCAGTGAAAAAAGAAAAGAAAATGGATCATCGATCAATGGATGAACCGGATCATCTGTATGAAGATTGCTTATGAAAAAGCACTACAACATAATTTTTGTCACCTGTTAGTCACGGCGTAAGGGTCCTTAATATGATGTTATTAGCAGCACTTGAGCAGCAAATATTCAAAGAGGTATAAGCATCCACTTAATTCCCGTCAAAAGAAGGCGGTGTCATCTTAAATACAGAGTTGTTAGTTCTCTCGATAATAGTTGTATTTTTTTGGAAAGAAAAGAGTAGCTATATATTTATTCACTTTTCGTTTTTCAAAACTGAGATTTTAATCAGCTCTTCTCTTCAAAATGCCTCATTCAAACAAGCGCTGGATCAAGAGGTGGAAACATTGAATTGCCGTAGTACTTATAGCGTATACAGTATATTTTGTATGCTGTCTATTTTACAGCTTCAAGATTTGGCTGTGAACCCGAGTAAACGAGATGCACGACTGAATTCTGCAGAGTGCGTCATTGAAGGCCATAAACCAGACATCGAGGCTACAGGACGCAGCCGCCACATCAGAGCAATTTTGTGGTGTTCTTTTGTTTCTATTTTATTTCTTGGTCCATTATTAGCCTTCTATATCTTGCTTGTCTTGAAACATGACAGTTCTAAAGATTATTGTGTATGGTGTAAAAGAGCTGATTCTCTGACTCACGAAGACCAGATCTGGACCTGTTGCTTGAAAGGTTCATGGTTTTATAAAAAAGAAAAGCCACTGGTACTTTCTTTGAATTATTTCTGTCATTTCCTGTTTGTAATGGAGTTCATTCCTGTAATTTATGTTCTGAAGAATGCAGGCTTTTGTGAGTTTGGCATGCTTCTCGGGATAATTTTTGAAGGTATTGCAATATGCTTGATACAGAAAGTAATAGGCATAATGAAACTGTGCCGAGCTAAGTGTGATTTCTGTGAAAGCAGTAAAACTACATTTTATAGAAGATCAGTCTTTGTTGCAGGTGTAAACGTGGTTTTGTACCATTTATTCTGGCTCATAATCGGAATCATGATTAACCCCACCTGGGGCTTGACTGTTTTACTTGTAGTTTGCTTAGTTGTCGTTGCCTTATTTTATGCAGTCTTCATGATTTGTGATGTAGATGAATGCTGCAGTACTCTTTGTATTCAGCGTTGTAGCGTATTTACAGCTGGCTTCCTTGGTCTTTGTTTTGCTGCAGTTGTTCCAGTATTAGCGGGACAATCATTTTACGGCAGGGAGACTGCAGATGACATATTGAGAACTGCACTGTTATACGGAGTCAATTTATTGATATTATGGATGTTTCAGAAAGCTCCTACCCCTACCCCTACCCCTGCTCCTACCCCTACCCCTGCCAGTGATCCTACCCCTACCCCTGCCAGTGTTCCTACCCCCTACCCCTGCCAGTAATCCTACCCCTACCACTGCCCGTGATCCTACCCCTCGTGCTCCTACTCCTGTTCCAAATTATGATGAAGTTGAGGAGGAAAGAAGTCCTTTTCTTCAGCCACAAGACGGAAAAGCTAAATTACGTTGTTGGTAAAGAAATTTACATAAGACCATTTTGTTTATGTAATTTCTACTGTGCTTAAGTTTAAGTTTAATAGTGCTTTGTCATGCTAATATATGTACAATAGAAATAAAACTAAAGACATGACAGGAGAATAGTTCAGTGGGGGAAACTAAATTCCCACACTAAGAATACTGTGGTGTTTTTCAAGTTGGTTATGGCTTGACGATCATTGTACGTTTCCTTGAGTGCTAGTTGACAGTAACTTGATCATATTTTCACATCTTAACTCAAATATGCAAACATACACAAGCACACGTTTATGCAACAATTTAGATGTTAGGATATGCATTATAATTTTCTCTCGCCACATTTTTCCCGTTATTAAATTGTTATTACAGGTGTGTAAGTAAGATCTGTGAAGGTTACAGTGAAGACTGACACCGCTCGAACCATGGCCACCCAAGTAAATGCTTTGCAAATTGGCATAACAAAACTGGCCACATCACGCTAGCCGAAAGGCTACCGCTCCTCCGCAAATCTAATTTAACTGTTATGAAATTGTCAGTTACAGATACAAATGTTTGCTTTACAGGAGTGGTGTCACATTAAACGTCCCGTAATAGCTGTTTCATCTATTATTTCATGATAACTACTAATAATGTTTGAGCGGAAGCGCAGGAGAGGGAAAGACTGCGCGGGGGACGATGTCCCAGCTGCTTTTCACTCTCATTGGTTGTTTTTTTGCGTTTTTTTTTTCGGTCAGATCTACTTATTTTTCAGAATGTCTCAGGGTGAGAGAGAATCAAACAATATAACCTGATTAATTAACTCACTTTAAATGAGAGCTAGCTACTAGCGACACCACTAAGAATGATCTAGTAGTGGATAATATTAACGAGCTGTAACTGAAAGACGAACACCTCAGTCTCTAAAACCAACGACGGACACTTTGAAATCGTCAACAGAAACCTGAGAAGTGTGTTTGTGGGTTTACTAATATTGCTTCCACAAATGCGATTTGGAGCAGCAATATTAAAATTACGGCCATTATTAATCGTGACCCCTTAAGTTAGTAATAACAAAAGGAATGTAATTTTCTATCTTTTTCTATTAATAAGCTATTAAAGTAGAAGGTGACTTCTTTCTTGCTTTGTCAACTGTTGCCTTCATGAGTGTACCTTCCTGACGCCCTTTCTGTTATGATATTGCAATGTTAATCATTTATATTAGCCTAGTGTTTTTTAATGCTGTAATTACTATGTCCCGTTTGTTTTTAGTGATTGGAATTTTATTATTAGTATATATAGGTGTCCTACAATTAGCTTATTGTTCACAGTAAGTTAGAATTTTGTCACGATAATAAAGTTATTCAGTTATTCATTAGTCTTGTTCCAGTTTTTTTGAAATTTGTAATATACGACCTGAGTGGATGTGTATTCAAGTGGATGTGTATTCAAGTGGATGTGTATTCAAGTGGAAGAAATTTTCGCTATACTTGAATTTCGCGATTAGCATATGTAATCGCATGGGCCCGAGGGCAACTAAGGATTAATTTCACGCGTATTTTCAAAGTTTTCCCAAAATTCCCGAGTCGAGAAGCGACCTATACAAGGTAACCTGAATAGTCAACCAGTAGACAATCTATACAAGGTAATCTGAATAGTCAACCAGTAACAGCTGAAGATGGCAATTTTAATACCGAAGCGTGTCACGGCGTGGGAATCTGACAAAAAACTTTTAAAAATTCCTAATTGAATTGAAATCCGGAACGCAGTTTTGCTTTTGTTTTAACGGTTTTGCCAGATTAAAAGTAAATAATTTACTGTCTTGCTATACATGTATCAGAGCTGGCGTGGGTCAATAAAATGACAAAAATGATGCCAAAAATAATTGACTCCATCAAAAAGACAAAGGCTTTAATCGTAAACCATACCATAACTTTTTCTGTCGATATAAGTTTATTTATCATCCGCATTTTTACATCCCCATTTTGTCATCCGCATTTTAAGCTCTAAAAATTACTTGCCAAATACTTGTCGAGTTTTTATGATTCAGTCACTGACCATCCACAATACGACGGACTACGTTCTAACCTACACTGTGAAACTCTCAGTGACATAACAATAATAATAATAATAATTAAAAAAGTAATAACTTTATTAACAAATTCTTAAACAAACTAAAATTTACAATATTTGATCTGTATTTGTTACATAATAATTAATAACTGTTTTCTTGTTAAACTCATCAATAATTCAAAACTATTTGCAAAAGTTCATCTATAAAATTAAAATATCTTCCAATTATATATATCAGATAGTACTTTAAAAAGACCTATTTACAATAATTAGAAATGCGTAGTAAAAAAAAAATAAAAAACACTAAACGTCAATAAATAGCTTCTTCAGTGTTCTCAGTTTCTATATCAGTATTGCAAAAGTCCCTTGATTTCCTTACAGTGGATCTAGTTCCTCTGAGACAGATTAATGCGGATCTCAGAAGTGCAAAGGAAGTTCTTGCTCGTATCCATGAGATTGTTTTGGCGTAGTCCTCTCCTTTCTTGCTAGCAATCAGCTCTGCTAGTCTGCTGTGGTAGTTCAAGCACTCCTTTCCCATTCCACCTGTTGTTGTAAAAATCAGAGGAGTGAATGTTCCATGTTCGTTATCGAGCACTCTGCTTGAGTATTGATGCTTTTTCTCGTTCTCGCGTAGATAATATATTGCTGCGGCTCGAGGTCCCTATAGGATTCAGCATTCGGGTGATAAACCCTGACATCAAAAAAGGCTGATCGCTGGGGCTCCCAAAAACCACGTGTATATCCAGTCTTGCATCCTGCGCCTGTTCTCTTTCAACATCTTGGAGTACCGGTTCAGTAACTACATCTTTGCAAACCATGTTCAGGAGCTCTGCTTCCAGGTCCCGGAGCTTGTTATGTCTCTGAATTACAAATCCACCTCTCATACAAATCATGGCATGATCTACTCTAAAGGGCTCTCCACAAGACACGTAGATGAAATATCGCCTATAGGCCAGTCATAGCGTAGGCTGAGTCCATCCCTAAACTCCCTCTTGTTCAGGTTGAATCCCATCTCCTTTAGAGGGAGTGACGTTAGCCACATAGACGAACCTTTTTCAGTGGCAAGATCTAACAACTTGGCAAGTGAATTAACGGAAAATAGGAGTTTTTTTAAACCAATCACAATCGAGGAAATTGTAATTTTTATGATTATAATAATAATAACGGCTGTTCTCCCCGGCTTTGTGTGATGATAGCTCTACATTCACAACAAGGCAGAACTGGAATAAATCTGCAATCTGACTCAGGGACCAGTTATATGGTCTCGGGTACCCGAGACAACCCTCCCCCCGAGCTACCCTGGCCGAGGTAACATTTAGCTTGTTTCTTTCTAAAATTCAACCAGCCGTTTACATTAGGATCGCCAACTCGTCTCGGGGGGCGAGACAACTCGGGTGGGCGAGTTGTCTCACCTCGGCAGGTAGGGTAACCCTGGCAAGCGGGACAACTTTTCTACATATAAACGCTTTGGCTCGCCTGACCGGGACATCTCTCGGCTTGGCGAATGTCACGTAATGCTTAGATTTAGGATTTATAGCAGAAATTCGTATTAAAGAAGTAAAAATTAACTCGGCAAAACCCACTGTGATCGAATGACCGAGAAAAACCCAAAGAAAGAGGGATATTTGCACATTTGATTATTCAGTAAGGTTTATGAATAATCATGCTGGGTTAACTTTGACTCGGCCTACTGGAACTATGTTTTCACATATAAACGCTCGATAAAGTTACCTCAGGGGAAGGGTTGTCTCGGGTACCCGAGACCATATAACTGGGCCCTCAGCTATAATAATAATAATAATAATAATAATAATAATAATAATAATAATTTAAAACTTCACAATAAATCACTTACAAGTTAAAAAAGGCTAAAAGAACATATAATAATAATAATAATAATAATAATAATAATAATAATAATAATAATAATAACTTTATTTAAGTGTCATATGTATTTAGCACTGTTGTGCTAGTTGGGGACACTGTAAATAAATAACCAAATATTTCAAATAGAACATAAACTGTTAAGAATTAAACTGGTAGGAGGCTGACCAATTGGCTATTTACACAACGCGGTCGAGGAGTTGAACTCGGGACTACCGAGAACAAATCCAGATAGTGGCAGGGTGAAGGATTTGAACCAGGGAACTCCAGATTTCAAATCCAGCGCCCTAAACCACTCGGCCACGCCGCCTCCACTAAATATGTTAGTAGTCTCCTCCTCTGTTAATAGTCTCCTCCGCTATGTAATTCAGTGAAAAGAAAGATTCTCAGTTTTCCTGTGATATTTTTCTTAAAATCTATGCGTGATGACAGCTTAAGTGGCAACCAGAAGCTTATCACATAAGCTTCTGTGGCAACCTGTACAATTTTTACCTGCTATTGTTGTTAAATGACCTTATCGCCGAAGAAACCGTAATTGTAATAGCGGGTAATATTTTGCGACATGGAAAGCGGTCGCTACATTCCTGTAATACTTGGCAGACAGTACAAGCGACAACAACCTTTCTTTTGCGAATCGGTCAACGACTCGTGAAAACTGTCGAGGACATTTGTAATTTCTGATGATTAAGTGAGAACGAGCTTGTTAGAGACTGAGGCTATTCTGTGTATTGAGCTGCCGGCACTATAGTAAGTTACGGGTATTGTCATAGGACGTGTTAGGAGCTATTTCAGTCTTTTACTCCTTCCTAACTAGCCACTTGTCTCCTAAAACTCATTAGTCAAAGCTTCATACTGGTTTGTGAAAGGTCATGGGTTAAGTTTCTCAAATTTAAAAGTGATCCGAGTAGAATCTTTGTAAACCATAGTTTACACACTTGGAAAATATCACAATTCAAATTTTAGGGAAAATGTTAGGCTTATCCCTATACTGTGTAATCAGCCTTGCTTATTCTCGTGTATTATTCAACTTATAGCTGATTAGGTTCTCTACAGCGAGAGGATCCGGTACTTCTGTTTTGTCACGGTGGTCATTACAAAAATTAACGTTAGTAAAAATAAGCTCGTTTCGCGCGCCTCTTACTGGTTGCTACGACAACGAAGGAACTGTTGGGGCTAGACATGTTTTCTCCCGAGTACAACACTTCTTTATTCGCGCCGTATATCTTCTCTTTATCTAAAATGTTTTTCGTGACCCGCGAAATCTTCTATATCGCGAACAGTAGCGTATCTTGCGAACACAGCCGCCTGTCATGGCCCGCTCTCGTAAACTCGGCAAACCAGCTAGTGCTGTTAGCAATGAAAATTGGCGACTGTATTTGGAAGATACAGCTCTGGGATGAATGAATAACTTTATTATTGTGTCAAAAATTCTAGCTTATCTCTACCTGCGTATGGTTAAGTCCGGCTTTTCTCAGAGCGTAACGGATTATGTTTTTGTTGAAGAGTTTAGCTATATAGGAAGGGACGATGTTGCTTTTTGACCCTATAAGCTTACATAATTATAGCGATTGCCTGTAGTCGACGGTTGCGTAGAGTGGGTACATTAGCCATTTGCAATATTTCCTCATAAGTGGCGCTCTTGTTGCAATAAACTGGGATTCAAAGTTCCGGTGCTTCATTCCAATAGATGATCATCACAGTTGTGTTACCTAATTAGTATGGGTTCTATCCCAGGCTACAAGGCTTTGACGCGTTAATAAAATTTCCATTGTTTTCTATAGAAATTAAAGCCTGAAAAACATTCAGGCCTGAACAGGATTCGAACTCATGAGCTCTGCGATATCGGTGTAGTGCTCTACCAACTAAGCTATCAAGCCAACTGGGAGCTGATCACATTGTTAGTTTGTAACGCAGATGGTGATGTATCTGAAAAATGTGAACATTTCTACGGCCAGCATTTCCCTTTCACATAGACAGGTGTTTCGTGGAATATGTTGTTAACCTGTATTGGAAGCAAGTCAAAACCTCATTTTTACAATAACTGCAGAAATTCTCGCGCACTCATGTCACTCATTGGCTAAGTTTAAGTGTCAATAAGCGGACAGACACATGAATTTATAATTTATGCGATGTGTCAACAAGCGAGAGCGGAAATTTGATCATAAAAAACAAATGGTTGTCAGTTTTTCATCCGTCAGTCCTGTTATTGATCATGAATTTCGTCATAACATTAGGGAGTTTAAGAAATCCACGACGGCAACGGCAACGGGAACGTCGCTAAACAAAAGGTTTAATGAGCAAAACAATGGCTATGCACGTGCGTTATAATTCTTGGTACATTTCTTAGCCGTTCTCTGCAAAACAACAACGTGAAATGACCAAATTCTGCGCTGTCTGAAGAACGTGAACCACGACGGGTAATTTTTTCAATTTCTATTTCAAATTTATCGCCATGTCCCAGATTCAGTTTGGTCATAGTTTTGACAGTGATAAACAAAGTAAATGACTCAAGAGGACCGCGAGATTCGTGGGTAAAATATAAATTCATTTTTTAATCGACGTTGTCCTCGGCGTCGCCGTCGTGGTTTCTTAAACTCCCTAATCCCTATAGAGTGTGTGCGGCTGTCACGCAATAAAAAATAAAATAAAAACTATGCAACGGACAAAGTCAAAAAATTGTGATATTGTAGACGATAAATAAAGAAGACAGTTCTCCAAGTTTAAGCTATGTGCGTTGTCCCAAAGCTGAGATATTCGTCGAAATGTTCCGCACAAAATTACAGAGCGTAGTATGGAGCCGCCATGTTGGAGGACCTCTTTACTCCTCCAACATGGCGGCCAGTAAATAGTGTAAACATCTGGAACTTACTTTGACTCTCTAGTCAACTGATTATCTAAACCGAACCAAAAAATATTTACAAAAACACTTTTCCTGATACTTAAACTCCTAAAATGGACGAAAATCACGAGATAAGTGTATATTTTTCGACAAAAGCGAGCTTCGCATTATGTCACGCACCGCCATAACTTCGAAATTCAAAATGTTATGGTTTCCAAACGAAGGATGCTATTGAGCTGGAAAGTTGTAAACAGAGCTAAATTTGGAACCTCTTAAGCCTGATGAGGATAAAACATTTAGTGGCTCTTTAGTTTTGATGACGTCACCCGCACACACTCTATTGTCAAAGCTGTGGATCTGGCGTCCGTCGTTATGCCCGGTTACCAAGCCCCTTGTGGTTTGATGGTGGGACCGCTGAACAGCAAGGTGATAGGATCGCAGTGCAATAAATCCGCCATGTTTTTCCTCTTGTGTTTTCTTTAGAAATCTCAGTGTTTAAACCAAATTCGAAGGAATAATGCAAGCAGGACAGAAGCTAGGAATTGTATATATCGGCAAGGCTGGTGGTAAGGTAAGTGCTGAATTATTTTGATCAGCTTTATCAACTTGTTAAGCTTATCTGTGACCGGCTTTAGACGTGGAAGTCGTGTTAGAAAATTGTTGATGTTCTTGAATATAAGCTTTAGCTTAACTTAAGCTTATGATATGTCAAGACTAACTACAATTTACAAGCAAGCTTTTCTTCCATGTGTAAGCCTGAGTTTAAACTTATTCCGTGCATCGATATTTGGATAAAACTTATTGTCTCAAGATAGAGGCATGGTTTGATATGTACACTGTAGGTAATGCGTGCAGTTGACAACTGATCTGAGGAAATATATTTTACCAGTGTAGAAGTTATAAGCTCCATTTTAGACAGAGCTAGATTTCAAGCTATAGTGCTGTGGCTCTTGGCTGTTATCCGTTGAACTGTATATCATAACTTAGGCTTTTCATAATGTTACACTGCCACTGTTCTTTATACAGTACACAGGCCATGTATTTATTCTCTATCTTATGTGCTAATTAACAATAAGACCTGAAGCAGAGTGTTCTATGAGCATCTATCATTCATTGTAGTTGAAGACGAGTAGTCTAATTGTTAAGTAGATGCTCAAAAGGATTACATTCCTAAAACCTCAGTTTTAGGTATCATTAAAGAACCAAGGGGGGAGCTCTTTATCTGCTGCATTTTCTGTATTACAGAAATTACAGATCTCCTGAGTGTAAATATAACTGGTGATCTAGTCGTATTCTTATGAGCATCTTGAAAGTATGCAGTTCTCAGACTGTTAAGGACACTTTGCATTATCATTATAATTTCTCAAAACCAAACTAACTAGCAGCTAGATGTGCAAGACTAGGTATTCCCTCTGTTCACTTAAGTCCAGTCTACGTTCCTCACCAAGAAAGACAAATGAAATGACTTTTCCCCTTTTGGTGTAAATTATTGTTGAAGCAGGTTACCAACAGAATGCAACTCGTCTGGCTGTTGGCCAACTGTCGCCAACAGCCGGCCAACACTTTGGTCTGAAACATTATAACTGTAGGAGGCCGATTGTTGACCAACAGTTGGCTGACAAACGGCCGACAGTAGACCAACTGGGTATGGATGAGAAGGGGTTGGGGCGAGGAAGAAAACCTGTCTGATTTTCTTCCCATGCATGCCTCGCCCATGTCTTATCCCAATCCCTTTTAGCTTAAGTGTCTCACTTCATAATCCCTGCTGGATTTTGAGAGAAAAACAGACTGCTAGCAGTCCAGTGTACATGTAAGTGAACCATAATACAAGAGAGGCATGTTAAGAACATGTATGTAGGTTGAGTGTGCCTGTTTGAACCAAAAATCAAGAATATTTTTCTCTTTTAGACCAGCTCTTATTTTGTCAGTGATTAGACGACAAACTACGAACCAGTTGAATTCACACATTTGTTTTACAAGGTTAAAGTGGATCTTTGGAGATAATTTTATCAATTAAATAGTAATTTTTTAAATTAATGTGCTACATGTAAATTATCAATAACATTGAACAAAACAGGGCAAGATTTCCTTATTATAACCCATACTTAAAAAGAAACTTCTCATGCTTATAAGTCTTTGATTATCCCTTACAGCATAAATACTCTTTGCTGGATGAAAAAGACATTCATCTTGTAAAGAGATTTAGATTTGAGGTAAGTAACAGCATTGACTTTGTGACAACAACCAGTTACTACAGTGGATAATTGTTACTAGATGATTGTTTTATGAACATTTAGTTGCATTCATGTGGTGACCTGTCAAAAGTGAATCCTAATCCAATTTGTATTGAGGATGTTTCTTACGGATTTGTTTGCCGATTTGCCCCCCCCCCCCCCCACAGTAGGGGCAAATTACATCATGAGCACATGCACACAGTCACATAGTCGCTGTATATGTTGTGGTTCAATTTTTTTCCTGGTTCAAAACTTTTTGAAACCAGTTTAAAAATTTTAAACTAGTTTGATTATTATTAAATCAGTTTTTTTTTTAAAGATACTTTTTTAAGGTATAACTTCTTCCACGGAGACCCTGAGATCTGCGGTCAGAAATTAAATTTTTCAATTTGTAGCTTGGCAAATTTGTTGTGAACGTAATTGGTTGTCAGAAAACAAATTTTCCATGTTGTCAAACTCCAAAAGGCATCAGAATGGTCAATTCACTTTTTTTTCATTTGTGAAAACATGATGTAAATTCAAGCAAGGTAAACAAGTATGAACACAAAATATAACTTGATGACACATTGTCATGCAGGGTTGCTGGTCAAAACTTTATTTTCTCAAGAAATATTTGTTACAAGTGTTGGCGATCTGAAATTGAAAGTGTCGCCAACATTTCAAATGCCTTTCCTGGAAAATGTTTTGCCCAGTACAAGTAAATACTTATTAATTAAAGACACTTTTACCGCAAGATATAATCTGTTCATTGCTACTAAGTTCAACTTCATGTGCAGATCGTTATCTGTCATTCAAGCAAACTTAGTTTCAAACACCACCAAAGTATATCAAACATGCAAAGTACTTGTGTGAATACACTGCTATAATCTTTGATTACTACTTGTTTGAATTTGTAACATTTGATTATGTACAAAGAAAATTGATAATGATGTATATTGGTTGAATGTCTTGACAACAAGTGGGCTCTTGATTGATGACAAGAGCTTTATTGAGATCTTTTCTTGTTTTAGGGGTTCTCAAAAATGATAGTATACCTGTTGAGCTTCTAACTCTGTTTTTATTGACTAGGAGATGACAGTCCTTTCATGCATTCAAACATATCCTTATTACATAGGGTTGATTGATCCGACACCAGAGTTTTGCAAGAAACCTTTTTAAATTACAGTATGTAAAAAGGTGAACATACTGTTCACCTCATATGATTCAATGTTCATTTGGTTACTTTTCAGGCAAAAGTTGATGTCAACAAAGACGGTGATGGAGCTAATATATTTGCATATGCATTTGACTTGTCACGAGAAGAAACAAGTGGATGTTATTTTCATGAGTATATCTGGTAAGGTTTTCCCTGCCTCTCTCCGATTCCCCTTTAATTTCCAAGACGTGAGTTCTTTATAGTTTGAACTTGGGACTAAAGGTTAAAATACTGTATCATGTTTACCAGCTAGGAAGTCCAGCTTCATTCATTTACTTATGATAGCAACTGCTACTAAACCACTCAGAACTGCTGACAAACAGCAACTTCAAAAATTATTGAGGACTTGTGACCTGTTAAAGCCTCACTTAATTGTTTCTTGATTATTTTAGGGAACGACACTGTGGTGGTGTTGCACCAGGCTTTAGAGTTTCTCACAAAAATGGTGTTACAGTGGGTATGTAGCAGATATTATTTAGTCAATGTAATTGAAGGGCTGGGTGCAAAACCATGCTAAGTGACTATTTTACGTGAAAATGTTCTTTCTCAAAAGTGTATGAATTTTTGCATGTGGTCAATGTAATAGAAAAACATGGTCCTGCATTTTTTCGCTGAAGTTTGCTTCAGTTTCGAGATATTTCAAAAATGTTAATTTCATGTTAAGGTGCGACTGCAGAGATGTTGATTTCACTTGACAAAAAGCGACATGTTGATTTCAGAGAACGTATTAAGCTCAAGAATGTTGATGCAACATCTAAAACAGTCAAAATGTTGATTTCATGAGAACACATGGCTGCAGAGATGTTGATTTCACTTGATAAATGGCGAAATGTTGATTTCAGAGGATCTGTAAGCTCAAAATTGTTGATTTCGCTTCAAAAACACTAAAATGTCGATTTCATGAGCATGCATGACCACAGAGATGCTCATTTTACTTAAGGACGTTCGCGCCCAAAAACTTCCCACACACAGATTTTTTTAAAACTTTGACCGACGGTAGAAAATGATAAGATTAGATAAAAAACGTAAAAAAAATCGGGGGTCACCGAACTCGTTTTCAAGATAAAGCGTAGCTCAGACCATAGCATTTCTACGATTCTCAGTCATTCGAGGCGATTCTGGCCGGATTCATTACTATCGGCATATATTTAAGTTGAAGAATCATCTCTAAGCTATGAGTGTTTAACACGGCTTATATAGGCCTAATTGATAGATCTTTGCTACATATGTCATTAAATCTGCTAGAATTAGCCTTAAAAAAGACAAGTTCTAAGTCACGCACACCTGTCTCCATGTACCAATTTGACCCTTTTTTAATAGTATATGACAAATAATTACAACTTCCCACACACAGATTTTTTTGGTTTTTTAGTATAATGTAGAGAGTTAAAAAAGGAAGTGATCTGCCGAAAAAAAAGTGGGGGTCACCGAGCTTCCAACAAAAATATTCGCACACCAAGTTAACGCAAAGGTCATCAGCTCTATATTTTGTTAAGTTTTCGACTCGGTGCGCGCGCTTGAAAATGACGTGGCACGCGCGTGACCAATGAATAGCGTGCGCACTAGAGATGCGCAGTAGCAATGGGCGCGAACGTCCTTAAAGAAAACAGTTCAATGTTGATTTTACATCAATGCGAAAGCTCAGAGCAAGTGATTTCACTTAAAAAACAGGGTTGATTTTACGCCAAATGTGCTTTGTCCACTTAAGAAACAGTTAAATGCTGATTTCATGAGAATGCCCGACCACAGAGATGCTCATTTCACTAAAAAAAAAACAGTTAAATGTATCTCACATCAATGCAAAAGTGCAGTGACGTGTTGATTTCACTTAAAAAAGAAAAACACAAAAACACGTACATATTGATTTGACATCAATGGGCGACCTTACTTTTTCATCCAAGAAACATTTAAATGTTGATTTCACGAGAATTTGTGATCACAGAGATGCTCATTTGACGTGTGGCAGAGCAAAATTTTCATTCACAAAGCTTTTGAGGTTACGGTTTTGTCCCTTGATTCCAGAAGTTCAAAACATTACAAATCATGCTGATTATAATCAATCGCTACTTGTTGGCCATTATCTGTGGGACTCCCTGTGTCAATCACTTCCAAATATCCGCTTCCTCTTATATTGCTGTTTACCAGGCCACCAAACCAATTATATATCCACCGAGTGTGCTCGCAATGCATGCTGGGAAGGGTCCTTTCATGGTGATCGATGCAAGACATATTTGCTGCGCAGCGAGCGAAGTAAAGAATATATAGAAGGGGATACAAATTCTCGAATTCATCACTTTTTACACACTATGTTTTTTTACACGCTATGACTTGACACTACTTTGAGAACTACAGGTTAATGTAAGTCCTGGAACGCATAGGTAGATGAACTGCTGTGTTTGATAGGTCATTATCAACAGAATGTACCGCTGTACCTAAACCCAGTTCTCACTTGCAATGCTTGGCAAATGGTCCACAACTCATTGGAGGATTTTTTCTTGGGCAAGAACTGCTCTTGGACTTTGATGTCTGGATTGATCTGACTTCGAACGACGATAACACAATTATATCTTTGTTCAAACATCAGAGCACATTTTGGTTCTTTAAAACGTGCTGATGACTTATGGGTTATCAAGGCTTTATGATGCCTCTCAACCACCAGGCAGGCATGCAAGGTACTTTAAAACAACACTTAAAAGATCAGTTGACCGAGCTCTAAAACATCACATCTCTTTTCTGCTCAATGGTATTTACTTTGATGCTCGATCGATTCACATGTTGTGTTTCACATCACAATAACTGATGTAAACAATTTGTTCCCAGATTTCTGCTCTATATGCTACTTTCCTTAAACTTAAAAAGAAAGACAGCTATGATTCTGTGGGATTTGACAGTTTTCCTGTTTGCTGTTCAACAAATAAACTTCTGAAGACGCCACTAGGAAAAACCTGGCATACTAAAACTAAGCAAAAATTAGCGACAAAGATACACAACAATGTTTTTCTATTACATTGCAGACCACATGCAAAAATTTAGTCACTTCTGACTTTTCACCCATATCGTCACTTAGCATGGTTTTGCACTAACCCCTTCAATTATTAACACATGCAAGTAAAATTTTCTTAACGTACATGTATCCATGGAGCACTTCTCTTTTGACCACAATGATTATAAAACAAGATCACTCTGGACACAATTGAAACAAACACCAATAATGTATAATGTTTAAACCAGTCAGATGAGTAGCACAATCACCGTGCCCATTTGGGGGTGGTAGTAAAACTTTCACCCATTTAGAGGTCTGAGATGTTTTTCAGGGCAATGAAGGGGTAAAATGGAAAAAGGTGTAGAAAATCAGTGTTTACATGTAGAGTGTCAGTTAAGATCTTAATGAGGAAATACTAGCCTCCATGCAGTACAAAAGCTCTGTTTTAGGGTTAAAATGTTTCATTTTTTACTTCCTGTTTGTATCAGTGAATTACAAATGGTCAAAAATGGATTATTTGTAACAAGACAATGCTCACAAGGGATCATGGGTAAATCAAAAATTCAGTTAAACAAGACTAAAATGTAATAGTTTTCCAAAAATCATTATGACAAGTAAGTTTGAACATAAAATAAATCTTAAGAAGTGATTTTGCCCCAAAATAGCAAGTTTCAAATAATTTTGGGGATTTTGCATTGTGCTACTCATCTCAGCACATTGTTAAAGAAAGCAAAATAACATACTGTTATGATTGGCTAGGTATTGCAGCACCTGTTTGAACGTCAATGTTTTGATGATATAATTCACCTGTAGTCTGTTGACTTGTACTGTCAACTTGTTTTAAGAGGATTGATTTGTCAAGGGCCAAGACCTTGTTCTTAGACCTTGTTCTTACTCATACCTTGTTCTTAGACAAGTGCCACTCTCCTAGTGGCTCTGTCTAACCAGGGGAGCAGAAATACTCCTGTACACATGATGCTACACAGAACTACAGGTACATTTAAACACTGGTCTGGAATGATGGACCACTGGGCTCATATCAGGATTCTTCTACAGTTTGTGTTCACTTGACATCAATTGTCTTAATTTTTTTTCACCCTCCCACCTGTCCTGTTGGGGGTTTATTTTTTGCATACATTGTCAATAAACCTAGTTACCAAATTAATCCAAGGCTACAGATTTGAAATTTAGCACCATTGTTGTTTTTTTGCAGACAACAGATTAAACAACCTGTGTGTGGTACCTTCATCAGCAAACAAGAACGCAAAAGTACAATTATTTAGCCATGCAGAAAGGTACAGTTAGTATGAGTAGTGAGCTGACAGTTGTTTCATGAAGGGCTGGGCATTTCGCAAGTTGACCAGATGTGAGGATGATAATTATTGTCTCCTTTTTTGACCATCCAGAGGATAGTTTTTCTTATAAAGAAGTTTACATGTAGTTCGCAAAGTTTTGCCTGTAAAACCCAGTCACCTTCCCGCTAGGAATATTAAAGAACCCCTGTTATGATCAGTTATAATAAAAGAGCAAACAAAATATGGATGTCAATTGGTTGTAGGCTAGAGAACCAATTTATAAATTTAACATCTCAGATGCAAGCATGCACAGTACATACTACTGATTAAACATGCAATAATGATAATAGAATTCTAAAAAAAATATTTGATAATGGGCTAAAAGATGTTAAAAATAGACATCTTAGAATAACCTTGGCTGTAAAAAGTAGATTTTGGTAAAAAATGTTTGGCTTAATATATTGCCTAAATTGTGAACATTAGAGAAGCTAAAAATCGGCAGAAAGTGTTCATTGCCTATGTTTAAATCCTGGAAGGAATTCCATGCTTCAGGGAGCAGTCTTTTGCTGTGTGCTTAGTTTATATTTGCCTCACTATTGATTTTATGGACAGAGCGAAAATCTTGGTTATAATTACATTGTGTTTATGTCCATGTCAGTGCCACTAATAACAATTGTGGAAGTGAACCAAGAGAAGATCAAAGATTATACTGGATGGCTGTATCCAGATTACCACCATTTGAGGCTGAACATGAGGTATATTAATTTTATTTATTACAATATTTAATATGATTTTAAATTATTTATCCAATTTTTATTAAAGGGCCCTAGTCAGCCACACCTTTGTTTTTGTTTACAGGCTCAAGTGTTTGGCTATTATATTTTATTCGGAGAATGACAAAATGAGGGAAATTGCTGTGAAACTACTCAAAATATTAATTAAACATAATTTCAGGAATACAACTTACAGCTGTACGGTAAAGCAATAAGATTACGCTTTACCCTGCAATATCAATAATTTTGATGGCTTCGAAAATGGCGGAGGCTGACTGGGTCCTTTAAAGGTTTCCTGAGAACCTATATCCTAATTTGTATTGATGCACCTGGCTCTAAATTTGGTAGTTTTTTTCTTTGTATATACAGTGTATGTGTGTGTGTGTTTCAACCAAACCCCACAAGGTATGGTGTGCATATTGTCTGTACCAGGTTCTGCACCCCAGGCCTCACTGGTACATGTATAGGAAACATTACTTTTGCCAATGTTTGCCTTCTGTAATTGCCTAATATACATGTATATTCCATAGTCGTTGGAATGCTAGATGTTACTCACAAGGTTTTTTGTTGAAGCCTTGGATTAATTTGTTTGCTTCTTTATCGTTTCTCTACTCTTCTGTTTCCAAATATTTGTGTCACACAGAATGCTATATAATTAAAAACCAGTTCAAAGTCTATATTTAAGCTCACCGGCACTTGCAGATGAAGACTGAAAAAAAAAAATGATTATTTTTATGTACCATGGTTGTAGCCAAATCTAACAATTCATTTTGTGTTCAACATGTTTATTTTCAGCATTTTATGAATTTAAACTACAAGTGTTATAATGCTAATGGGGAACAAGTTATCGAGGAAGGTAAGATGGCTACTGAACTGTTACTTTCAGAGATAGATTTTGTCAAAAACAAAAGTTTAAATTTAAACCTGATTAGTGAATACTGTTCAGTAATTAAAATCAAGCTCTGAAGAGAGGTATGGATGATACAAGTAAATATACATGTATACCACAAAAGAAAATTTAATGTTTCTTTCTCATTTATAGTACATGATTCAGAGTCAGATGTTATTGGTGTAGCTTGAAAGAATGCCGGGCAGTAACCTGCAGTGGACTAATATTTCCCTTTGGGGGAGTGGTACATGTACATTGTGCAATACTCAATCTGGACAGAAATTTTTAAAGTTTAAAACACCAATGTTGCCAACAGGTGCTTGGAGATTGGTATTTAATAACATCACTTTGGAAAGAGCACTAGCATCATCACTACTACTATCTCTTGACTACCTTTAGCAATACCACTGCCATTGCTGTGCCCCTCCCTCTCCTGGTTTGGGAGATCAAACAGTGTTCCATCAAGAGAAAACTAGGCTAGTATTCATTACAGATGTATGTGGTCTATTGTTGTTATCTCTTGTTTCTTTCAGATGATACATTGTCGTTTTATGAATGCCATTATCCCCCATGTTGTAAAATTGAAACTGAAGTAAGTCTTGAATAATTTCCTGCCGAGATTATGAGCTCAAGATTTCTATCGTGTGATAGTTGATGAGGGCGCAGCCGGTCTCAACTTTAACTTTAACCCATCGAGAGAGAAATCGAGAGGAAATAATCTAATTATTATAGTATAAATCTACTACCAGCATTTGTGATATAAAACTAGTAGATTTATACTAATACTGATTAGTAGAATTCTACTAGTATACTAATGCAAATGCTGTAATCTGATTGGCTGAGCCATTGCACACTATCAGCCATTAGTGTGCAGTGGCTTTTTTTGGTCGACAAAAGTGTAACTTTTTTCATTTCGCTGAAGTTTTGAAAGAACATTTAGAAACAAATGAATAAACAAAATTTTCGAGAAGACTAAAAGGAGAGGATTTACGGTTTCTTGAATTAAAAAAAAGCCCGAAAGTTTTGATAGAAACTGATAAGCGCACTTACATAACTGCAAAGTCAAATTCACAATAAATTCAGTTCATGCAAGTTAACTCTCTAAAGCGTAAAGTTTAACACTAAGACCAGAAATAATTGGAATTGTTATTTAAAGGAAATTTCAATTAGAATTCGGCCTCCGGCCTCATCAACTATCACCTCATAGAAATCTCGAGCTCATAATCTAATTGTTAAATATAAGCACTTGTTTGCCAGTGGCTTTATAAGCTCCTGTTGAAGCCTGTGTTTTTCAGGTGTTTGTTGCATTTGCAAGTACTATCTAGTAATAAGTATGCATAACTATGAACTCAAGATGCCAGGACTTTTGAACTTCCTGGGCATTCCAGAATGGGTACATGTTCTTGTCGAGACATCCTTCATATCTGGCTGCTATGTCGTGGAACCAAAAGGTCGATAGAGCAGAAAGCAAATTTTGATCTTAAATAGGATTACGACATTTTTTAATCTAGACATGTTTCGATGTTACAAACATCATGGTCAGTAGAGAATATTTGAAAACTGTTTGGACTATATATATTACAACTACTTTTTATGTAGCTACTGGACCTTTTTGGCAATACAGCAGCCATATTGAATTCTATTGTTTCAAATAGCTGCAGTATTATGGGATACTCAGAGGACAACAGAAATCAAAATGACCACCAAAAAGGTCCATTTTGCACCTTGGATAATGTTTGTTTTTGTTGGTATTGTTGTATTGTTTTGTTTTAATTTTTCATTACAATTTTAGTCAACATAGTTTTAATTTGTATAACCTTGTAGCTTCGGGAGTTCAGTATCTGTGGACAGTGCCAACAAGTACGATACTGTGGAGCTCTTTGTCAAGAGGTTAGCAAAGTTGTATGCAATATGTTATACTAGTAATATTACAGAATGCTCTATTACAAAGTACAAGTTCAAAGGCATGCTTCTTAAGCCCAATAGAAACACAGATTTAGGACAAGTACTTGATGTAATGATGGCATGAGCAAAGAGTGTAAATTTACATTTGAAAATTGATATAAACAAGTGATTTTGCAGTGTTTCCTAAGGAGATAGAAAACACTTTCCGTATTTCTACCAAGGTATAGACTGAAACACTTGTGACGGTTTGGGTAAGTTATTTTTTTCTGAAAACTGTCGACTGTATACTCAATGCAGACATGGTGGTTCCCATTGGCTGCACTTTTTGAAATGCCGGAATGAAATTCTTTTACCAGAACTCAATCAGACATTCTCCCAATTTTACAGTACCCATGGGAGGTGGGGTTTTGGTAGGGTTTGATAAAAATGACAAATAAATTTTCCAACAAAGAAAAGTCAGAAAATTGAGGTTAGAATACACATGCTAAATGTACTAAATTTTGAAGGACGGTTACTTCTCAAATTCTTCATCAAAGAAAATTACAATTGTAAAGAAGGTTTGGATACCCGGTCTTAATTAGCATAGATTTTGACGATTTTACTTCTCCATAGTTTTTGTTTGAGACAGTGTTTCATCGGCTATCATCCAAACACCTTGAATTTCGTCAAAAATACTCCGCTGCATGTCGTATTTTCCACTCTCTTCTCAGTGTTTGGATATCCTGATGAAACACTGTTGCTTGAGTTTGATATATTACATCAAACACTACTTACAGAACGGATGTTACTGCAAGAACAACAACTTTTTACTGCCTTCGTGTCATGTCTCATATGAATTTATTGATATAATTACATTGTTTTTTACATTGTAAATCCTAATTGATTTTCTTGTTTGATTAATGATCATCATTTTCAGAGAGATTGGCCTTCTCACAAGAAGTACTGCAAAGAAAAGGCAAAGCAGAGAATTAGTTATGATGTGTATCCAGAGCGCTAGACTGCCGCACTTATCTAGTCCCACTAATTGCTGTCTTGTAATATATACTGTTAGTCAATTTACTAGGTTTATTTTGTATTTGTCTTATTGCTGCCTTTTCTAGTATGAACCAATACCTTATAATGTGTCACCTTTTCAAAGTAATTTCTTTAATTCATAAAGTGTTTATTTATATTTGAAGTGTTTATTTAGGAGATTGGAGTAGTCCATTTTATACCCCATAAGCCTGTGTAAAAAGGTCAGACTAGAACTGATGTTGTCAATGCCAACTTAAAAAATCACTTTCACTACAAGGTTTGGTTTTAATTCAAATACATATATACAGTGTATCTACAAATAAGGGGTTTGTAAAAGAAGACTCTTGCTAGATGGTTGCATTATTGTTTTTCAGTTCTTAACCAGTGCAGAATAAGAATATAACAAGATCTTTAACCAGAAGGCAACTCTCAGGTGGTGGAAGTTCAGTGCAAACCTAGGTTCTCAAGTTAAATTTCAAGGTCAAATCAGAATTTATTATTAATGACATACTTTTTCGTATTTTAAATAATGTAGATAAATTCTGATTTCTGAAATACTCAGAGGATTAAAAAATGAGTAGTTTACTTACTGAGCTCTTAGTAGATATTATTTGACGCAACATGCTGTTGAACTCGCTGTTATACATGTAGATTTCAGTCTATATGAGATGAATTCTTGTTGCAAGGTTATTTTTTAAATGTAAATTGACTTAAGATTTTATTCTGGGAGATAAACGACCAGAGATTATCAAGAATTGCCAGACAAAGATAATCCAACAACATGACGTATTATTATATATGTGGATGAGTACCATCAACACTCTTTTTTGGTTTTCATTGTAAAACTTCAATATGGAAATTGCAGACTTCTCTGACAATCTACTTGGTCTTTCCATTGAACCAAACTAAAGCCATGTTAAAATTGGTCAATTTTACCAAAAGCAACGTGTTTAAAACCATATGAGCTTAAAAATTATTGTAAACAATATGTGACATAAGTTGATACCTTTTGGTCCACGAAAACCAAGTTGTGTAAGAAATTCATTGCCATTTAACTTCAGCTGTTATACTGAGGTTAACTTAAAATGAAATAAAATTGTTTACTGAATTATTAATTGAACTTTAGCTACCTTGTTATGTGTCTAAAATTGTGGTAAGTACTGTGGATGCAATAGCATGAGCTTATTCCCTTTCTGCAATGGCTGGACAGGGAAATGGTTGGCAGCAACATAACTGGTATTACAGTGGAACTCCGCTCTACGGACACCCGCTTATAACGGACAGTTTCGTTTGTCCCAACAAAAAGCTCATATTTTCTCTAAAATTAACCCGCTTTATATGGACACCGGTTAATACGGACAATGGACACTTTTCAGTGTCCCGAGTCGCAAACTTCCATGCTGTCTGCACACTGTCTCTTTTCATTGCCACAGTTGTGATAATTGTAGACATTGTACCCTGTTAAAATAATGACAGATTTTTACAGGTTAGTAAAATTTCATTATTAAAAAAAAACAGTAACAAAGTAACATGACATATTTGATTTTGAACAGTGTGTCTTTCTTCCAGTATTTGACTCTTGTACTACGTATAGTCCTTTAATAACGTTTTCTGCCTCCTGTTACACATGTTTCACTTCCTTGGCTTTTTGTTGTAGTCATTGCTCTTAGCCTTCTTCTTCTTTGACGTCGTTTGCTTGCCGCGAGCTGTACTGTATCCTCCGCTCGTACATGTGTCCCTGACGTTTTCTCTGAGAGCCCGCTTAATATGGACACTATGGCATGTCCCCTTGGTGTCCTTATTAACCGGGTTTCACTGTATTCCCATAAAGCCATCTTGCTCAGTCAGTAAACCATCTTATTATAATCTGTGAGTGGGCAAGATGAATCAAATCCTGCAATGTGGCTACCTGAGCGGGCAAGATGGAGCCATCTTGCCCGCTCGGGACTACCCGCCTTGTCCTGCAAAAAAATTCCCCAAAAGCCATATAATAAATCCTTTATTGACCAAGCTTGTTCGGTTAAGATGGCTTGATATTGGCCTCATTCTTTTTTTGCGTGTTTATGGACCTCAACTACGTCTCGGTTCATAAACACGCCAAAAAAGAACTCGGCCAATATCCAGCCATCTTGACCTCACAGTTGGTCAATAACCCATACATAACACTTTTGCTGGCTTTGATTTGGTGAGAAGAACTTTGTGGAAATTTCTCAGCAAATGGTCTGAATTATGCAACACACTAAAAATAACTTGATGATCAGGTGTGTGGGGCCAGATGGCTTATTTTGGACTGCTTCATCAACCTATACAAGTCAGTGTGAAGGGTGTGTGTGGTGGCATGATAACATTATTTTCTATCTGGCTTTGATAATAAACACCAGTATTTTTTGCACTGCAGTCTTCCAAGACACTGATTTCAGACCAATCACCATCAATCGTCATTTACATCATACTTGTTGGTGAAGGTTTCACGGTTTCAGACAAATGAAAATCTTAGTAACCACCATGACTTTGTCAGACCAGTATGACTTGTTTATGCAGGCACCATCTGAATCAACATAGAGCTACAACCTTGTTGAAATCATATCAGTATGAAATCAATCCTGGTATCTTTAAACAACCTTTGATTGGAATAGACACTTAAATCCCTCTCATGCAGACTGTGTGATTGAAGCTCTATGTGGCTGGGAGCAAAAAGAGACATGTATTTCTGGGGTATACTAGGTTTTCTTAAATTTTTGAGTAGTCAGAGGTCTTTTAAGGCCATGGTTTTGGGTCCTGGGAACACAGCACCACACTCCAAAGTTTAAAGGGTTTACATTTTATTAATGAAACAGGTTCCAAAGTACTTTTTAGTCTAAACATCAAAATTCACCCTCTAATACTGCATTAATTTCTTGAGACAGTTCCTTTACTTGTTCAATAATTTGTTCTCTGTCCTCTACATGAAGTCTGTTACCACATTTCTGCAGAAACTTGTCTGGGTGCCATCTTACTTGCTGGTCTTTCAGAAATTTCTTTCGTTCTTCTTTTGACTTCAGTTCTGACCACTTGACCACAAGGTCAATCATTTGTTTTGTGTCACCCTCAAAAGGCCACGGTAAATCCACAAATTTAAGTCTTGACGTTGCATCACCATGGAATACTTCTTGACAACGCTTTTCATAGTCTGATAATGATGACACAAGTTTTAATTTCTGACGTTGGATAGAAATTCGTGTTATGTAAGCTTCATGTTCCTTCTCAAGTTCCTTTGTAGTTCGCTCTTGTGCCTTTTGTTGTTGTTGCTCCTGTCGCCTGTTTGTGTTTGTGTTCTTTTGCTTACTTGATTCAGTCTTTCGTCTTCTTTCACGCAAGATTCTCTCCACCCACTCGTCATAAGACTCGTGTGTGTTCTCTAGATAATCATCTTGGCTGTAAATACTGTAATCCTCTTGGCTTGCTTCAAACTGCAGCTTCCTTTCCCACTCTAAGTTCTCCTTCTTTTTTGACATCTCCTCGTCCTCCTTTCGCAACCGCTGTTTTCTCTCAGCCTCCTCTTCCTCCCTTCGCTGGGCATACGTTCTTTTTAACACCGCCACGTATTCTCTTGGTGTTTTCCCCTCGTTATTTTCTATGTCAAAAACATGGCGACTACTTGAACATGCCTTCAGCAAAGGTACAATTAGATCCTCGAATGCGTGGAATCTCATGGTCTGTATTGCGTAGTTTAAAGCAAAGTGAATAGGCGTATTTCCATCACTGTCTTGAACACCTACGTCGGCTCCTTTTTTCAATAGTAGCCTCATAATCGCATCATCGCCGAGAAGACAACAGGCGTGCAAAGGAGTTCTTCCTGTACGATCTACGAAGGCAGTTAAATAGGATGGTTCGTATTTCTTGAAGAGAGATCGGACGCGATGTAGTTTCCCCGCCTTAATATAATAGAAGAGCTTTTCTTCCGTTGACTTACCCATCCGTTAAAGTTTCAGTGACAGATAATTCGAGAACAGTGGGCTAGCAGTGAAAGCTGAGTGAATAAGATCGATCAAAAACTAGCGTTAAATGCAGGAATGGCTCCGAGCCTTGCTGAAAGATACCGCTGACCATTCTTTCAAACCGCGGACCACTCTATGATTCACCATCACTACCCATCATTCACCATCACTATCCATCATTCACCATCACTGGCCATCATTCTACATCACTAACCATCGTTCACCATCACTACCCATCATTCACCATCACTATCCATCATTCACCATCACTGGCCATCATTCTACATCACTAACCATCGTTTACCATAACTACCCATCATTTACCATCACTACCCATCATTCGCCATCACTACCCATCATTCACCATCACTAACCATCGTTTACCATAACTACCCATCATTTACCATCACTACCCATCATTCGCCATCACTACCCATCATTCACCATCACTGGCCATCATTCCACATCACTAGCCATCATTCACCATCTCTGGCCATCATTTTACATCACTAGCCATCATTCACAATCACTGGCCATCATTCTACATCACTAGCCATCATTCACCATCACTGGCCATCATTTTACATCACTAGTCATCATTCACCATCACTGGCCATCATTCTACATCACTAGCCATCATTCACCATCACTGGCCATCATTCTACATCACTAGCCATCATTCACCATCACTGGCCATCATTTTACATCACTAGCCATCATTCACCATCACTGGCCATCATTCTACATCACTAGCCATCATTCACCATCACTGGCCATCATTCACCATCACTAACCATCATTCGTCATCACTACCCATCATTCGCCATCACTACCCATCATTCGCCGTCACTACCCATCAATCACCATCCCTAGCCATCATTCACCTTCACTAAACATCATTCACCATCCCTAGCCATCATTC
>OZ026597.1:44590982-44603482 GCA_964020085.1 Micromussa lordhowensis
GGGTAGTGATGGTGAATGATGGGCAGTGATGGTGAATGATGGCTAGGGATGGTGAATGATGGGTAGTGATGGTGAATGATGGCTAGTGATGGTGAATGATGGCTAGTGATGGTGAATGATGGGTAGTGATGGTGAATGATGGCTAGTGATGGTGAATGATGGGCAGTGATGGTGAATGATGGCTAGGGATGGTGAATGATGGGTAGTGATGGTGAATGATGGCTAGTGATGGTGAATGATGGCTAGGGATGGTGAATGATGGGTAGTGATGGTGAATGATGGCTAGTGATGGTGAATGATGGCTAGGGATGGTGAATGATGGGTAGTGATGGTGAATGATGGCTAGTGATGGTGAATGATGGCTATTGATGGTGAATGATGGGTAGTGATGGTGAATGATGGGCAGTGATGGTGAATGATGGCTAGGGATGGTGAATGATGGGTAGTGACGGTGAATGATGGCTAGTGATGGTGAATGATGGCTAGTGATGGTGAATGATGGCTAGTGATGGTGAATGATGGCTAGTGATGGTGAATGATGGCTAGTGACGGTGAATGATGGCTAGTGATGGAGAATGATGGCTAGTGATGGCGAATGATGTGTAGTGATGGCGAATGATGTGTAGTAATGGCGAATGATGTGTAGAGATGGTGAATGATGGGTAGTGATGGTGAACGATGGCGAACGATGTGTAAAAATGGTGAATGATGGGTAGTGATGGTGAATGATTTTTAGTGATGAGGAATGATTTTTAGTGATGGCGAATGATGGGTAGTGATGGCGAATGATGGCTAGTGATGGCGAATGATGGCTAGTGATGGCTAACGATGGCTAATGATGGCTAATGATGGCTAGTGATGGTGAATGATGGGTAGTGATGGCGAATGATGGCTAGTGATGGCGAATGATGGCTAGTGATGGCGAATGATGGGTAGTGATGGTGAATGATGTGTAGTGATGGTGAATGATGGGTAGAGATGGGGAATGATGGGTAGTGATGGAGAATGATGGCTAGTGATGGCGAATGATGGGTAGTGATGGCGAATGATGTGTAGTGATGGAGAATGATGGGTAGTGATGGTGAATGATGGGTAGTGATGGTGAATGATGTGTAGTGATGGTGAATGATGGGTAGAGATTGGGAATGATGGGTAGTGATGGTGAATGATGGGTAGAGATGGGGAATGATGGGTAGTGATGGAGAATGATGGCTAGTGATGGCGAATGACGGGTAGTGATGGCGAATGATGTGTAGTGATGGTGAATGATGGGTAGTGATGGCGAATGATGTGTAAAGATGGTGAATGATGGCTAGTGATGGCGAATGATGTGTAAAGATGGTGAATGATGGGTAGTGATGGTGAATGATGCGTAGTGATGGCGAATGATGGGTAGTGATGGCGGATGATGGGTAGTGATGGTGAATGATGGCTAGTGATGGCGAATGATGTGTAGAGATGGTGAATGATGGCTAGTGATGGTGATTGATGTGTAGTGATGGTGAAAGATGGCGAATGATGTGTAATAATAGTGAATTATGGCTAGTGATGTTGAAGGATTGGTAGTGATGGCGATTGATAGGTAGTGATGGTGAATGATGGGTAGTGATGGAGAATGATGTGTAGTTATGATCAAGAGAAAATAGTGTGGGATTTGACTCTTTGCTTAGCGATGGGTCAGCGGTTTTGCATTTTACGGCTCGGAGCCATTCCTGCAAATAACGTCTATATCGATCAAACAAAGCGGCCATATTAGTTTTTGGACCGGTGGGGGAGGTGGGGGGGAACTAAACCGCTAAACACAACAACCCGCCGATAGGACCCTGGGAACCATTTGGAATGTTGCATCAGAAAGATTTCGCGTATTTTCTCTTTTTCACTTGCTTCAGGGACATAATTTGGTGTCCAATTTATCAGGAACATTAATTTCCCGATGTTATGTATTATTTCTTTTGAATTATCACTCGAGGTACTCTCGAGAGCTGATTTCAGTGATGATTTCAGTGTGTGTTGCAATATGAGCCTGCTCTAAATAGGCCAGCGGCTTCACATAACGCATGCTTGATCCTTTGTTTTGCACTTCAGTGAAGTCATTTCGCGTGTTCCCTTATTTCAGTTATTTGTTCACTTGGTAAATTACACTGACCTTCTATAAAATAGAAATGGCGGAGGCAGAAGCTGACTGGGATTCTGTTACTTACCTTCGAAAGAAGACGCCGAGAGCAGCAGAAATGAGATCTAAACAGGTAACAGGCTGATCATGAAGCTTAAAAAATCGTAAGTTAGAAATATTTTGCTCTGCAATTTCGAAATTTCAATGAATTGAGGATGTAAAGTACCCCTAACAATCTTTATGTCTTCACACCACCTACATGCCACCCATGGTCTACTCACTAACATCATAAACATCCTTTCAAAACTGCTGCTGCATGGTACCGTGTTTGATGTTGTGCTTGGTGTGCGTTATAGTTTATATAAATGTTGCCACTTTTAGCCAGGCGTAGTTAATCGATAATCGATATCAATCAATAACGATCATAACCGTTCAATCAATAATCATTTTCATCGATAGCAATCGATGAAAACGGATAAAGAAAAAAATTGTGATTAAGCGATTGCTGAAAGAAATCAATATCAACTGATTTAATTGATTGGTATCGATTGTTATCGGAATTTTTTTTCTTTTAAAATGACAAAATTTGTTTGTAATGGTTTTATTGAGTCATTTTATCTTCATAGCCTGCGTATCTTTTACAGTAAACAACAAAATAACAAGAACAGAAAGAACTACAAGTACAATGTAACAAAATCATGTTGGGCTTTTTGGCTGTCTAGAAAACGAAGACCCCCTAGAAAAGGAAGACCCCATAGAAAACAAAGACCTAGAAAACAAAGACCCCTAGAAAACCTAAGACCTAAGACTCAAAAACGAAGACCCCCTAGAAAACGAAGACCTAGAAATCAAAGACCCCCTAGAAAAGGCAGACCCTATAGAAAACAAAGACCTAGAAAACAAAGACGCCTAGAAAACGAAGACCCCCTAGACAACGAAGATCCCCTAGACAACAAATCAAGTTTATAAATAGCTGATGGTTTACCTTCAAATATTTTTATGTGTCGACAAATTGTCCTGATGCGCCACACACTAGCGGACAAGCTAAAATCTAGCACTGCCAGAAAAACGCTTGACAAGGCCCAATCTTGTTGTAGCCTTGTTTGAATTCACCGCACACTAGCCCACAAGTGGAGATTTTTGTAGGCCGACAAAAAATCAGCAAGCTGATGGCTCGACAAATTTTGACCCGATTTGACCCTGATAAAAAATCGCCTGTTCTACGACGAAAAATCGGCTAGCGTGCGGCAGCCTCAAACAAAACAAAATGGTACTTTGTGAAGTGGTACATGTATTTTAAAACAACAACAACAACAACAAAATTGGCTGGCTTGACTATCAAATTCTGGCCGGAGATTATCCTTTTACCACGTTTTAAATAAATTTGCGTTTAATGCACCCATCACAAACAGTTGACCTTTGCACCACTAAACCCTGACATTTCTATACTCTTGCATGTGGCGGACTGAGATAAGTAACTGTCAGTTTGTTGCATTCTCAGATTACAGTTTTAGACCGGTGGGGGTCTTCCTTTTCTAGGGGTCTTTGTTTTCTACGTGTAGGTCTTTGTTTTCTAGGGGGTCTTCATTTTCTAGGTATTTGCTTTCTGGGGGGTCTTTGTTTTTGGGTCTTAGGTCTTAGGTCTTTGTTTTCCAGACAGTCATATTTTACATCTTTCTTTGAAATAACAGCTTCTGCTGAACCAAGGTCAACCAAGTTGAGTACTTTTTGCTTAGAGATAGCAGCGACCTGGAGGGCTGCAGTGTCTTTGTGTTTATGAAATTGAGCTACAGGGTGTAGATTCTGATTTTTGAAAAATTGCCAGTTAAGATATTCAGGATGCATTCAATAGCACAAGCATGAAATGATATATTGTTGATTTTTGCAATCAAACTATCATTAAAGTGGTACTATGATGAAAATCACATCTTTCCTATTGAAGCCATTTTATTCCAACTTAAATATCTCTGGAACTAATGCAGGTATTTGCAAAAGTGAAATCTATGTGATACACCTAAAATATCAAGGGATAAAAATTTCATCATAGTACCACTTTAACAATTGATATTCGTTAAGACAGTAATAATTACTGTCTTAACGAATATTATTATTATTGATTGTTAGAAATTTTTTTCAATTGATAACAACTGATTAAAATTTTTTACTGTGAGTTTGATTTTTATCAATTCCAGATATCAATCAATAGCAATCGACAATTGATAAATTGAAACAACTGATTTCTCCAATATGGATTTTTATTGATTGACTACGCCTGGTTTTAGTGGTCGTCAACCTGCCTGTGTATGATAAGAGAAGATGATGATCTCTCATCAGCTAGGTAGACTAGTGTTAATAAATTGAAACCATTCAGGACTCGAAAAAAAGATGAATTCCAGCTTACCCTTGGGACAAGCAGCTCTTAAATTTTGCCTACCCTGGGTAAGTCTCAGTTTGCTCTTTAATGATTTAGTTGGCAGATGGCTTGCCGATCCCTTGCCCATCAGGCAAGTGAGAGTGAAAAATTACTAGCCCAGAAGGAGAATCTAGTTGTCTTGGACAACCGGACGACACCTTTTTCAAGCCCTGACTACTGCTTTGTAGGACCATGTGTACTGCTAAAGAAGCTGAAAGCTTTTGTGTTCTTGTTACCCGACCTTAGTCAGAATTTAATTTAAAAGGGGTTTCCACAGTTCCTAGCACAGACTGAACGTCCTCAGTTTAAGTACATTTTGTTTTGTTATTTTGTTCGTAACATCTTTTGTTTTGGGTTCTTTGAAGGCTGTTGCGTCAGCTCAGAGACATGGAGGTCCAATACAAACAACACAAAAATGTAAGTTGACAGTCAAACCAAAATGCTATGAGTTCACATCTTTTTTGTGGCAAAGATTATTGGTTGGATGCTAGAGTGAGAGTGCTTTTCAATTGAGTGTGGTAAACCAAACTCAAAGTAATCACTTTTACTAGCCAATGACACTTAACACAGGCAATACAGTGAATGAATCAAAGCTCAAAGCAAAGACATGTACATGTAACTAATTCAAACTGTAGGAAAACCTGTAGTTGGTGCTATTGTTAGTACATGTATATGGATCTCAATAATATTGTATATTATATTATATAAGTCAAGCTCCAGAGCTCTACTCAGAGAAGATCTCCCCTAGGTTTTGATGGTAAGCACAGTGAGGCAGATTTCTTCCCAGTGTGGCACTGAACAAGTTTGACAGTTTATAAAAGATTTATTACATGAATTTTTGAACAATAAAGAAATCTTATTAGAAAACAATAGATCAACAGTAAAGCATTGTAAGTAAGTAAGTAAGTAAGTAAGTAAAGGCTTTATTTAACGAGGGTAGCACTAAAATAATAATAATAATAATAATAATGATTAATATTTCTTAGGCGCAAATTAACATACAAATATGATCAAATGCGCCTTACAAAAAAGTAAAAAGATTGAAAAACAAGTTAAAAAATTCTGGGTAAGCCGCTCTAAATAAAAATGTCTTTAATTTAGACTTAAAACGTTCAAAATTGTCCTCGTTCCATATTTCACTCGGCAGTTTGTTCCAAAGTGATGGTGCAGCAGCAGTAAAAGCCCTGTCATCGAGTGTTTTCTTAGTTTTCGTGGACGGAGGTGCTAACAAAATTTCAGAATTATACCAAAGACCATACATGGAAGGGTTCATAATATGAATAAGATTACATACTCAGGTGCATGACCATGTATGGCCTTGAAAGCTATCATCAAAATCTTAAAATCAATTCTGAATTGAACTGGCAACCAATGTAGAGAGTATAACATGGGAATTACATGGCTAAAGCGTGGAATTGAGCAAATCAGCCTAGCCGCTGCATTTTGCACTCGTTGCAACTTATTGATGTGAGTGGCCGGTAAACCATGAAGAAGACTGTTACAATAATCAATGCGTCTCATTATGAAAGCCTGCACTAGTACCTTGGTGGACTTCATCGTAAGAAACTTCCTACATACATACATATACATATACACACGCTTTTTTGGCAAAGCAGGTTAAGATACAATGGCAGCAAAAGGCTGATGTGGACCTGCCTAAAATACATAAGTTAAATAAAATTAGGATGATGTAAAAGGTATATGATGTAAAAGGTAAAAATACTAATAAACCAGTGGCCCTCCTAACACTAAAATACAATAAAAATATCAAAACCATGGCTTGACTTAAAAAGATTAAAATAGTATAAAAATTACAGAATAAATTGATTTAAAACCTGTTGGTTAAAAATGTTCTTCCAAAGCGATTTTTTAAAACTATCCAAAGTGGCCAGTTTACGAGTTGTCAGTGGCAAACTGTTCCACAATTTACAAGTAGTCACTGTAAAAGTTCTTCCTCTTTCTTTTTGACATATGACCATGGGTCAAGCTACATTAAAATTTGCATATCTAGTTTGTCGCGAGTGAGTCTCGCTGGAAAGTTTTAGCAAAGTTTTTAGTTAGGTAGGTACATGCCCTTGTAAACGTTTATACATAATGCAGCATTTTGCTATCTTGGCCTGTTCATAAAAAGGTATATCCACTTAAGCATGTTAAAATAACTTCACAGAGGAGGCTTGAGAATCAGCATCTAGAATAATCCTAGTGGCCCTTTTCTGCAGCTTTAAACCATGGTTAAGACAATGTTTATCACAGCTGGACCAAACAACATTTACGTAAGCCATTACAGGTCTCATCATAGCATTATAAAATAGAAGGCGATATTTTAGTGGTAAGCAGTATCTGATCTTCATCAAAATGCCTATTCTCTGCGATAATTTCTTGCATAATTTATCACCATGAGGAATAAATATTTCCTGGTCGATCTCCAGAATTGGCAGAATTTAGTTGTGGACTCATTCAGCTGTTTTAGTCATAATTTTAATAATAACAAGTATTCACTTGTGCTTACAACAGTTGGTGCCGGCTCAAACAAGCAGCATTCAGCAAGCAAGGACTCTGCTAAACTTGATAGAGAGACAGAAGAACTTCATCGTAAGTCCTGCATTAAAATCCAATAAATATCAGTTTAATGATTTATCATTGTTGACTGATATGGAAGTGACTAGGGTAGTGAGACTTTCTCTAAGCAGAAAATAAAGATGTACTGAGTGATGTTTTCCTGTGAACTGTAAGGGCTGGCAGTGCATGCAAAGAGTTATGCAGCAGTATCCATTGCATGCATTGCAGTTTCTTTGTAGCTAATATACTAATCCTTTCTAGCTCATTGCAAATTGTTAATTTCAAGAAAGATATCAGATTGCGTGTCATTTCCTGGTCTGTTTGATAGAGAATAAGATTAAAGTTAGGTTTCAACTATTTGTGGCAGATGAGACAATCTCACTTGACGTTGGAAAGCTCATTCAACAGGCAAGAATGGAGAAGAAATTAACACAGAAGGACTTAGCAACAGTAAGACTTACTAGCCATCCTTTGTACATACAACACTGTTGATCATGTCCTGGTTTAAATACAGTAATGGTTACAGTGCAAACTATGGTCAATTTCAATGATTGACAGGAGAAATATCTCCTGCCAGTCAGGTCCACTGTAACTCATCGCTTGTGCTCCTGTTACTAGGACCTTCTTGTTGAGCCTAGGACCAGTTGTAAGACCGCTGGTGATCACATATTTGCCCAGTGTAGGCCATTTCTTTGGAATAATCTTACTCTGGAGATCAATTAAGTCAATAAAGTCCAGTCTTAATGTTACTGTTTTTAAATTGATGTTGAAGACATATTTTATTCAGCAAACATACAATTTGTCAACTGTTCATATTTTTATATTTTATTTAACAAATTGACGTCCGTTTTTCATGCGTCTGTCCTGTTGTTGATCATGAATTTCATCATAACATTGTCAAGGCGACAGCCGAGTGGATCCACAGACTACTTTGACAATGTTATGACAAAATTCATTGTCAATAACAGGAAAGATGCATGAAAAACCAACATCAATTTGTTTTTTACAATAACAAATTGTCAAATTGTCCACTCTTGATCACTGACACGTTGCATAAATTATAAATTCATGTGCCTGTCCGCTTATTGACAATAAAAGTTAGTCAATGAGCATGCAACAATTTCTGTAGTTATTGTAAATAATCGTTAATAAAAAAAATTGTTAATAAAAAAAATATTTGTGATAAACTCTTAAAATAAGCATTGACTTGTGCCAAGTGCTTTGGAACATTCTTTTATAATTATAGCACTGAACAAATTCAATTTATTGTAAGTTATTATTGTAAATGGTGGGTCTTTTCTTGTGAACCAAACCTGTGCTGCCCAAAACTTATCAAGAGGTGAGTGTTTGATATATTACTTCTCAATCAACATTCAGGAGAAAAAAGAGAATAAAATCATAACTATCTATGCTAATGAGATCAGATATCCATGGTCATGATTTCTGTTGTTTAACTTGATGAAATAAGTGTGTTTGGGAAGTGTAAGTTGCTCTGATTCGTAGTTTGTTATGCCTGTTACAAGAACCTGAATTTCATTGGATTCAGAGTTGTGTTGACCTGCCAAAATTTATTATTCCTGCCACGCCTGAGGGGAAGATCCGTCGGGCTTGCAACAAGTGGCGGGACATGGCACCTCGTGTCGACAAGCCATTTTTTTAAAAAAAGTCTGAATTTTGGTCCCTGTGGCTTGTCCCATGAATTCAAACTATGTAAAATGTTCATGGGACAAATTCCTGCAACCCAATTGATTAAAAGTGAATCAATCACATATCCTTATGGTAGACTCTCTTCATAATTTCTTATGAACTTCATTTTGGATGGCAGCTCACAGCTTGGCTTGGAAAGGTCATGTTGATGTGAAAAAGCAGCTTTGATAATTCTGATAGGATGTTAATTACCAAAACATTTGACAACTATTATCCCAAAATCAGAACAAAACAAGCACCAAATAATTAATTTACATGAACAACCTACTGTTATTGTGCTGATTTATTTCAATAAATGGTTTTGGTTTCACTTTTGGAAAGCTGCCAAGTGAAAGAATGCTGTGGGGAAGCAGGAAATACAACAGTGATAGGAACTGAACTATATTTCACTTTGGTTCGACAGCGTTACAAACATGGTGGTCATGTTGAGTGAGGTAGCAAGCGAGAACGAAAAGCGTGTTTAGTACTTTTCCCGAGTAGTGATGTAACAATGGCGAGACTAAAATACAGTAACGGCCACTGACCGGAAATCACTCAAATTTAACAAATAATAGATTAAACGAACAGAAACAAAGTTTCAAAGTCACTGTTAAAGTGGTACTATGATGAAAATTGCGTCTTTCCTATTGAAGCCATTTTATAATATAAACAAGTAGTCTGTATGAGAAAAAAAATGCTGTTTACTTTTTTCAAATATCTCTTTTCATTCCAGATATATTCAAGTTTTTAAAATATGCAAATTAACCAAGTGATGATGTCATATTGTCAACCTAATTTTGCTCATATATGATGAAAAAAGATATCTCAGCCAATTTGTATCAGAAATGTTTGATTCTTTGCAGTAAGGTTCTACTAAAGGTACTCCACAATACGAGCTTAAAAGTTTTGTTACCATCATCATGGCAACATACTGGGTTCCAGACCTTACCAAAATTAAAGGCATTTCTGGCCACCCTCAGCATTTCATTTTCATATTTGCAAATGGTGCCTAGTATGCATGATCCAGCAGGCATATACATATGTTAGCTAGGGTTTGTGGCCCCGTTTAGTGTTTTTCGAGCTGAAAATCACTAACATATTGAAATCAAGTGGGTGGGGACTGGAAAAGAGTCAGTTGCCATGGGAACAGAACTTTTTATAGCTGTAGGTGTGTTTCCTGTAGAACTATTAGCCTGCCAAGTTTCAATGGTCTGCGGTGCAAATTGGCCAAGATAGCTCTATTTATACACTTGACATAATATTGGATTAAGTATATGATGTCATCAGTCATCTCATTTGCATAATTTAATGCAGGTATTTGCAAACCGTAAACAGCATTTTTATTCTTTCATGGAATTCTATGTGATACACCTAAAATATCAAGGGGTAAAAATTTGATCATAGTACTACTTTAATGTATTTCACAAATGCCCCGTTTTGTCCCTAGTTTCTGCTATGTTCCTGTGCTATTAGTCCTGCATGTAAACACTCTAAGGGGTTAGTCCCTGCAAACAATCCCCTTATGTTAATAATTCCTGGTGTAAACTCTTCACGTGACTTGTTGCAGGGACTGGTCCTGGGGAACTGTCCCCTTGTGTGTGCCACCTTAACAAATGAGTTGATTTAATAATTTTGTTGCTGGCTACAGTTGTTGACGTCATGTAGAACTGCACATTAGTGGTGTTCAAAATGGAAATTCTCTCACACTGACTCAGCTGTGTGTTTATTTCACAGAAAATCAATGAAAAACCACAAGTTATAATGGATTACGAGTCTGGCAGAGCAATTCCGAACAATCAGGTGCTGAGTAAACTTGAACGAAGTCTTGGTGAGTTTATTATTATATGACCTTATAAGCTTAGGCAATTACAATAGCAATTACTCAATTTATGTAAATACAGACTCTTATGTCATGATTATTGGCTAAAACAAACCCTTCTAGTAGCTAGTAGTAGGTCTGTTGTGACTGTTTAATGGTGTTTGTATGTTTGACAGTGAGATAGCTGTATGTTATACAACGAGCAGAGTATATATGGGGCTTGAAAGACCTCAAGTACAGGGCTTTTGTTGAAAACCTTTGCTCCTATGTGAAAAAATTATGTTTAAATCTAGCACAGCAAGATGAAGATATTCAGTGAATATGACAGGATCTAACAGTCTGTAATAATTTTTTGAAATCAGTGGTTTTTGCAAGACACAAGGGGAGAGCTTGAGAAGGTCTGCCAGGCTTTCCCTGTAACATATGGCAATACCTTCCTAATTTAATACAGCATAGCATCATTCTGGTAACATTATCAGTAACTTGTAACAAAACTAAACCATAAGATTACATTGATTGTTTACAATATATTGCCTGATGATGGATTTCTTAGCAGATGTTTTTTTTCCTGTGGAAATCCAAATTTTACGCCGATGTTCTTTTTGACCTGAAACACTATAAAGAGACAGTGCAAAGGACTGAATAGAATATGTCATTGTAGTTCAGCTGGTTTCATTTGTTACAAGTACTCCTCCAAGCAAGGTTGGATCGCAATTTATCCAAATCCTGTCTGTGTTTGTTTTTGCAGGTGTCAAGCTTCGTGGGAAAGATAAAGGGAAGCCGCTGGTTCCTGGTGGCAAGGGGAAGAAGTGATATGTAATAAAACAATATTAACCTTTTATTCCAAACTGGCAGCAGTGACTAATTCTAGCTTCTCCTTACCTTTTGTAACAAATTAACACTGGCAGGTCACCAGAATTTAGGGTCAGATCATTTCAGAAACAGTCATTACTGAATCTCCTTTTTTCATAAAATGCATGTATGCCAAAAGGTTAAGGAAAATCTAATATTATTGTTGATCTGGGATTAAAGGGTTAAATGTCACTTCACTCCTTGCCAGTTGAACAAAATCTGACTGAGCATTTACTGACAAACAAGATAATAAAAATATGCTGTTAATATTGTTTCAGATTGTTGTTGTTTTTTTGCCAATATTGACTGGCGGCTCTTTATTACATGCATAATGTGATAAGTAATAAGAACTTTTGTCATCATTGTGGTTATGCAGCATAATAGACATGTAGGATATGCATTAAAATGATTGTTTGATATCTGTTTTAAAAATTTGTCCCGTTCACATGCAGCATAAAGACATGTTTATTAAATATTATTAAATTCTCAACCTTGAATATTGGTTCACTAGATCTCGGTTGCCAGCCATTATACCTGTGTTTGACCTTATATGGCAATGTTCGACCTTATATGGAAGTTCGGAATGAGATTGTTTAACAGTACGTACCCGTTAATCTTCAATTAAAGCCACATCACTTTCCGGTCGTTTTTCGCAGAGCATGATAACCTTGAAATGCAGATCTCGGGTTAAACGGCTCAATTCAAATGTGTGCAGCTGGTGTAAGCATGCTAGCTCGTGCTACAATCCATGTTGTTGAACTGTGAATTTCAAACTTTCCCAACATGAAAATCATATACACCACTCTTATTCTTTCGACCATTTCAACTTCAGTAGGAACAACAGGCACACTGTGACAAAACAGCCCATGTCATAAAATTCATAATTTTTGTCTCATGTGTTGTCTCATCATATGCTTTCACATCCATCCTCAGAAGTGGTCATTAAGCTAAACTATAAATAAATATAAATGAAAAATGAAATGGGAAATGAAATACTAGTGACTAATCAGGAACATAAAACAACAAATCTGTATACAGAGGACAAAGGACAGCAATAT
>OZ026597.1:44608482-44638482 GCA_964020085.1 Micromussa lordhowensis
AACTGAAAATTGCTTGAATTAATTCACAGAGTTTATAATTTATGAGCTTACATGCATGTAAGCGGACTGCTAATAAACTAAAGGCTGGTTTCCGTATGATCGCAGATCATCGCAGACAATCGCGGTTCGCAGATTGCAGACAATCGCAAAGAGAGTTGTGTCCATATAATCGCAGATGAGCGCAACTGATTGCAGAGCCAACTGTTGCCATGCATTTCAGTCAGCGGAAATGTCAAAATTACATGTGCCTTGTGCTGGCAGGGAAATTGCAGCAAACAACATGACAGACATCGAGGAGGAAATATTAATGTTGCCTTGTTCAACGCCAACCTTGTTAAAACAAATAAGCGGTTGCTACAAACAAATATTCAGGCTTTGTTGGTAAGAAGCGTTGAATCATAGGTTGGAATTCAAAATATTATGGGACACATTTTGATCGCAGATCACAGAACTTTGGTTTCCATGTGATTGCGCGATCACAATTGATCGCAGACAATTGCAGGCAATCATAGAAGATAGAACAAGGTTCTATCTTCTGCAATCGCCTGCAAGCGCGATTGCAGGGTCACAGACGATCCCAGAAGCATGCTTCCAGATAATTGCCGACGATCACCTCAAGGATGAAACCAGCCTTAAGGATGTCCACGCAAAAGTGTTCTACTCAATAGATTTTCTTCAAACTTTGACTGTGGACAGATAATGAACTACTTGTTTCCGAAATGAAAGAGATAAAGCATGTGGAAAGCTAGTCTGATTTTGAAACATTGGTGCACGTAAATTAGCATGGTCTCCAAGGTTTTTAGCTTAAAATATCAAAGGTGAATCAATGGAGACAAGCTCTCCTGGCAATATTTTGAATAAGGGAATCCATTGCATTAATAGTTCCAAGTGTTGCAGACGTTTTCACAAAACTTAACCCTTCAAGACAGAAAAACAAAGAGCTAAAAAGAACGGATATCGATGGTGCATTTTGCAGAAAATTCAATTTTTAATCGATAGATTTTCTTAGTTTTGATAACTTAGCGCACACACAAGATGCATGACATGGCGTGTGAATTTGCGTGTGCAGTAAGGATGCACAGAAACAGCACGATCATCCTTAAGGGCTGAGGTGCGCTTTCCAGTCAACCAAAAATTGTGGTTTGAATATCCACACATCTCCCTTGTCAAATGGAACAACATTTTCTGGAATTTCTGGATAGGAGGACAACCATGCAGTTTCCTTCCAGAATTTTTGGTTGAATTGTTTTTATGTCAAAATTCTACAATTCTCTGATTTACTGAAAACTTCCCAGGAAATTTCCATGCTATTTGCTACAGTTTGGAAAGTTCTGAAATTTTGTTTATAGATTTACATGTATAGATCACTGAATTTACGATTCCCAGCATAGTCATTCAAACCCAATCCTCAATCGAACTCAGTTCATGGATTGAGATCCTTTGGCAATTGAAGGAAATCATACTGACACTGAAATATTTGGACAAATAGAACGTTGTTGAATGTTTGATTTCAAAACTATTGATTTTTGTAAAACTTGTGTTGAAAATATATGAAAAGTTTTTTGAAGCTTGAATGAGCTACTTTGGTAGAGCATCATCTTTTGAGACCATGTAACAATGATCTTTAAGCGAATTTATTCATGGAACACAACCAAATGCTTCCATTGGATTGTGTTCCATTGAGTTTGGTTGCTGAAAGCTATAACACAGTTTTCAAAAAGTTATCTATTTGCAAGCTCTTGATAGATTTTCTGGGCAGTCATTGATTCATAGTGGCGGTTATGATACTACTTGCAAACCCTGCAAGACAACTTAGATTCCCTTCTCTTTCTGCTCAGTGAGAGACGAGAAGCCAGCACAACCACTTGCTAGCACACCCCAGTGCTTTCACAACTTTTAAAAGCAGAAATTGCATTGTGCTTGTGCTTAGTGCTTTGGACCTCGCCAGAGTCTTAGGCATGCTTCTCAGGGAAATTTTTGAAACTCTAGACTCTCGGAAACGCATTCCAGCATTTTGAGATACAAAAGATTATATTTCAGATACCAAAATGAAACACTGAAATTTTTATTCAATTTTAAGATTACTCATTTACAACAACTGCCTTCAAATCATAGTTTGTTCAGAAACCATAGAAACATTAACCATAGAAGCATTAACTTGATAATTTACATGCAATCTTGCATTCGTTTGGAAACAATTGTCTATACGATATTGTCAAAATTATATTATTTCTGGTTTACCTTATATAATTTCCCAGAACATACTAATTTTCCTTTTGGTTTTTAGTCTGCTGCTAACTCATGTTGTCGCTTTCCTGTCATTTGGACTTGTGTTTGAAAATGGAATATGTTGTCTTATACAGGTTAACTCTCTCTGCTAGGAAAAGCTGTCTTTCTCGAAATTTAAGCCCGTAACAGTGTTTGATTGACTTGTGTGTATTAAGTGATAATTATTAAGCAATGTTGCAGCGAAAGTCTCGGCACAACTTTCAAGTTTGATGATGCAGGACTCTAGATTTGATGTTGTGGCTTTGAGTCTGGGCTGAGTTGACTGTCACTGTGTCGTGTTAAGATTGGACAAATCACTTATTGTGCCTGGCTCTTCCCCCAGGCATATATAAAACAAATTTAATGCTGGGGGTATCTCTGAGGGTAATCATGTGATGGAGTAGCAGCACATCCAGGGGGAGGTCTGAGTGGCTTAATACTAGAGAAGCTGGGATAAGCTGGTTAATGGAAATTATGAACTACCTTGTAAAATGCAAACTCTAATAACACCTTTTACTTCCTCTCCACTTCTTTAACCCATTGTGGCCAAATGTGGTTTTTGGTTGCACAGGGATTTGGGAGGTGGCTTTTTCAACAGACAATTTTCCAAAAATTTAACCTTTACCTGCCAGCCGCACAAAATACTGAAAGAATGTTACCGGTGTTTGGAAATTCAGTGCTACACTTAAACTGGAAGGGCAGCAGCTCTCCTGAGCTTGTAGTTGCTATTCTATTATTGTGGGGCAAGGGGCAGTGTTTCTGTCAGTTGTCTGCTCCATTGCTCTGTCAAAGGATATCCAGCCATCAATATGAGGCCTTGCGATATTTGCTTCGTGATCCAATTTAACTCGAATGACATCTCATGTAGCCTTCAAAACTAAAAATAGTGACACAAGGTCACTACTCTCGGCCGGATTGTTCAAAGCCCGACTAATCTATCCCAGGATTAGCAAGAATTTTAATTTTATTTTTGTAACTTTTCGTGGGTTTTTATGTTTATATTGTTTGTCCCTCAGTTTTGAGTTTGAAGAATAGGCAGTGAAAGACAGTTTTTATACAAGGCAATTAAGACTTCGGTTAACTTAGCGTTGACCCACTTTTGAACAACCCGGCCCCTTATACCTAACACTGTTAAAATTCCTTTGGCAGAACAACTTACCACTGTGTGAGAGATTATGTCGTTAGGTTTTGATGAGGGATTGGAGAGTTTGAAAACCCCATTAATGGACTGTGTGTTTTTATTTTTATTTTTTAGGTACCAGCCTAAAACTAGGTCAACATGGCGGTAAGTTCAGTTTTCCTTTCTGAGATAAGCTTACACTTTGAAACCTACATGTAGATGCATTTCAAACTGTTGGAATATTCCCGTACATGATCAACTGGTATGTACATTTTGGACATGTGACATCTCCACACACATATACACACACTAAACATTGAGCTGGCCACAGAAAGGAAATGTATTTTCTCACTTACAGTAGTTTCCATTAGTTTGGTCTGGGACAGCTGGGGTTCATTTGAATTGAATAGTCGGATGGCTCCCAGCTTATCTCAACCATTTGTGTCTTATCAGCCTTGACAATATCAAGCTTTGCACTAGCAGCTAGGGAAGAATGCAGGCCTTGAAAATCCTAGGTATTTACAGTAGCGGCGAACCCGAGTCTGCACACTGTTTTCGGTTTTTTCTTGCTTGTGGACAAGTATCACTGGGATATAGGTATTGAATGAAGAAGATTGCTCTCTCCTTTGCATGCTGTACTGCAAATCCCTCCAAAAACACATCTTCCTTGCATTGTAAAACACAATAAGTTCCTAATCAATTATTTGTGATAGGCCACCATCAATATGAGCTGTGACCTTTGCAATTTTCTTGCAAACAGTGTGTTATATAATCTCTAAAAAAACTTCTCTCACGTCCAACACGGAATGATACCCACTGGTTTGACATCAGAATGTGTGTAAGCAAGCTCAGATCTTCGCTGTAAATACTGCTGTAAATTACTGCTTTTGATATTTAATCCTTGCATTTAATCAATTTTCTGTTCCTTCTGACTAGCAATGTGGTCTTTGATTTTCCCTGCTCTATTTAATTTGCATCCAACCTTTACAAAATATTGGTGCAAAGTAGTTCAAATGAATACTGTAGTCTCATCAATATGGAACAATACCTACTTGTGTTGAAGCCGCGCAACCCTAAAAACTCACCAAATTTTGACACCTGAATCTGCCATAAATCCAGTCTCGGATGGCTGACGTCATTTTGGTGTGTGGCAAAAATGAAATGCAAGTAGTTTAACAAAACAACCTGGTTTTATTATATATTCACCAAGTCCTTTCGTTCCACAAATGGCTGACTTTTTTCTGATCCGAAGTACAACTGTTTTATCAACTAAATGGGCAAAACACAGTCTTATTGTTCACCTTACTCTAGTGCTAATAAAATAATTATAATTTGTGTTTTTACAGTCTAATTTGAAAATCAGTGAGGAATGCATCAAATTATTCAATGCACTGAAGGCGAACAAGGAACATGGGTATGTAATCATGTGTATCCAAGGTGACAAGGAAGTGGTTGTTGAGGAAATTGGAGAACCATTCCCTGCTTCCATGACACAAGATGAGAATGAATTAGCCTTCAAAGAATTGACCAAAAAGTTGCTGGCAAAGGAAGACGAACCTAAATTTGTTTTATTTGACTTCAAGCTTCACACTGACGATGGCAAGAGGGAAAAAGTAGTATTTGTAAACTGGTAAGTTTTAAAAGATTTCTTGTCATATATAGTCTAGTTTTGAATTATTTTTTGTAAGTGAGAGATGTCACACCAATCGTATTGGGGCTACTATGAACTACCAATCAAATTGCTGCTTGTAAAGTTGAATTGTGTGTGAAGATTTCATACCAAATTTAGAACGGCCATCTTTGTTTATCTGCAAACAGGAGCAGGTATTTTTGTATTGGCCTCATTCTGACATTTCTGTAACAGCTAAACAACTCTTTACTTGCTCTTGAAAAATGGCTACAGTGCCTCTACAAAATGACTACGAATAATGGCGGACCTATAGTACCGCTCAAAAGTAAGTTACCACCTCTCGTCTCTCGTCTCACGAGACGAGAGTCTCGTCTCGCGAGAACCACTGAAGCGTATATTTTGGAATAGCCTGCAAACAGGCTCCCAGCGAGGGCGGAAAAAGAATTCGGTGAGCGAGGCGCGAAGCGAGTGGGAGTCGGAGCTCGTCCCGTTCGCCCTAAACTACACTCGGCTAGCTCGCACTAAGCCCAACCGGGAGCCTGTTCGCAGGCTATTGGCTTGCAAGAAAACGATTTATTTCTCGCGACTGGTTTGCCGCGATGTATGCTTCATGAAATTCCTGCCAATACGGCGTGAAGAGGCCTTGAATTGAAACTTGCTTCGCTAGTTTAAACACTGTCATTGCAAACTAAAAACTTTAATGGACTGGAGTTATGAAGAACTGAAGTTAAATGTATGAAGAAATGAACGCGAAGACGTTAGCGAATTATTGGAACATTGCATCGCACCAGTCGGTGAAATGGGTTTTAGCATGTTTAATTGCCATATTACGTCTGTGCGAATGAACTGAAACGAAACTTGTTTCGCAAGATCGGTACTATCGCCAGAATTGAAGAAGCTGATCCGTTATGGAAAGCGCTTGGTAAAGTTTCAATCTTTCTCCGATTACTCCGAGTTATTCCTCGCTGCATCGAGATCGAATTTGAATTTCGTGCATCTGCAAGTCCATTGAACTGGAACTCATTGTTTTCATTCCAGATGAATTAAACTTGAACTTAAATGTTGTCATTACAAACGAAAAGACGAGAAAAAGGCCTCTCTTTATGAAAACCCGTATACAGTATATGTGCGTATACCTTCAGACTAGCTGAAATTAACAGAACCGATTGTATATTTATTACACGTCATTTTGCCGTTGAATAAAAAATTCACTGTGTTTTGTCGAAGAGAACCGGGAATAGACGCTTCTACAGTCCCATCTTCAAGGAGCAAAAACAAATGAAAGATAACATTTTTTTGACATGAAGTAAACACGGTCCAAGCAAGCGACTTCTCAACCCGCGCCGAAACACGGAACTTTTCTTTGATGAAAAAAATGACTTAACATGAGCGGCACACAATTGAAACTTTAATAAACCATTTTTTGCTCAAGGAAAGAGTATTTTACCATTTGAATGAATAATTTGTGTCCCGGAGTTATCATTTTTTCGACCAGGATCTTGGAAACACTTCAGACAAAGAATCCAACAAGCTTGCCGAGGCGTGCCGATACACAGAACTTTTCACCCACGTGAATTACGAAAATATTTACACTTTGTTTGGAATTTTCTCGCTACTACGTTAGCCTCTTGGAATACCAATACTACAGAAAATTGATTATTTCATGTCGTATCAAAAGTAAATTTAATTCACAAAACTTCTTTTACACGAAAGAAATTTAAGCACAGACAAAACCGCGTTGAATGTAGCGTTGAATGTTGTCGGTTTCAATCGAGACTAGCATCTACTTCACAGCTGAGTAGGAGAAATGAAATGTACTAACACTTATCCTTTCCTCCAATTGTATCCATTGAATCCTTTATTTTTGGAAATTTTTCGTTAATGTTACGTTTATTTCGGGTTCACCCTGGTGTTTATTTGAACGCTCAAACATCATGTTAACTTATGCAAATTTAAGTTGACATAAATGTATGATCTTGGCGCCAACGTGACAAGGCTCAATAGCTCTCAATATGGGTTATTTTTTTCCTTTTTGCGAATGCTCAATTACCAGTTTCCCCCCATATGAATTAAACTATACTTTTATCAACGTTTAACTTTGATTTATCTTAGATGCAATCTTGGGATCTTAACGCTTAAAACTGGGGTTTGTTGAACAATTTTTCTTCGATGCGTCTTATCTTGGCCGAGATCTATGATTTGGCGGGGATATTTTTCTCCTTCTCCCTGCTGTGAGAAAAAAATTCTGGGCTCGACTCGGCGTTACTTACCCGGTGACTGTAATACTGTAAAATGCATGCTTCCTAATTTCTTTCAAATGTAATAATGCCCGTCGATCATCGATCTACAGTGTAAATCTGTTCTAAATGATGTTCAATTTTGCGGACCTTGAAAAATGCGAATGACACAAAAGCCAAGAACTGTCTGTACGTATTTGTTTTCGAACATGAAACTGTTAAATGTTTTCATCACTGCTTTCTTCCAGGTTTACAAACGCTTCTAAATGACCGGTAAAAGTGAAGTCAATAGCTTCAATATCCACGACTTTCACTTTATATAATTGGCAAAAGAGGACGCTACGATCGATCGGCAAACTTTCATCGTACAGATTTGAGCACTCTTAAGCCCATAAACAACGGCATATTCTTGGCTATGATTTTCGAGCGAAGTAGATTTGAAAAGTTTTATAGTCAAATCTCAAACGAACGTGATAAACTCAACGTTCAACAGAGTTCGGCAAACGCTTCGTTCAAGCGCGCAAGTTCGCATTGCAATAGGCTTTTACAGCTGTAAAATAGAAAGCTTTGCAGCATATTCTTGGCTATGATTTTCGAGCGAAGTAGATTTGAAAAGTTTAAGAGTCAATCTCAAATGAACGTGACAAACAAACGACAGAGTTCAGCAAACGTTCGAGCGTGCGAAGTTACTGTATAAATGCTTGGCTAATATTTTCTACGTGCTGCAAGTTCGCATCACAATAGGCTATTAAAGTCTTGTGAGAAATTCAAGCAGTTGAACTTACAGTTTTTTTAGGCTCTCGCGAGACAAGAGTCTCGTCTCGCGAGATGAGAGTCTCGTCTCGCAAGACAAGCTTCTCATCTTGTGAGACGAGAGTCTCGTCTCGCAAGACGAGATTCTCGTCTCGCGAGAGGGTGGTAACTTACTTTTGAGCGGTACTGTAATCTGACTTACAACAACAACACATGTGGTTCCGACCGCGAACAGACGGGTACTAGATAAAGTAATGTTTATTTGTTTATAATAAGTAGCTTTGTTAAGCGCTGTTGGTTTTTTAGTAGAAACGGCGCTATATAAATAAAGATTATTATTATTACTAGATGTCTCTTAGCAACGTTACACCCACCGGGGAATGGCCTTCTCCTCCAACCATACCAGATCGCCAACTTTGTACGGTTTCGACTTCCGCTTGCAGCGTGCATCGTAGACATCCTTCTGATGACGTAGACTGGCCTCCAGATTTTTCTCCACTCGGTCTTGTACCCCCTTAAGGATTTCACGCTGTTTCTTCACAAAAGGTGGATAGTCAGGAGGCTCTTTCGATGGAGGTGCGTCTCTCATCACGTCAATAGGTAGCCTCATTTCCCTGCCAAACATGAGCATACTGGGGGAAAACCCTGTTGTTTCATGGGTTGATGCTCACAAAGCTAAAAGGACCTTGGGAAGATGTTGATCCCATTCCTCTTGTTCTTCTGCAATCTTGGAAATAACACTGGTAACCGTACGGATAAGCCGTTCCGCACCCCCATCACACTGAGGATGGCATGGAGTTGTCCTTTGTTTCACCGACTCAATCAAATCACACAAACCGCGGAATAGCCGTGACTCAAAATTACGACCCTGGTCGCTAAGTACTCCACGAGGGCAACCGAACCGGGATACAAAGTTGTCCATGACTGCTTGCGCTACTGTGTCAGCCTCTTGATTTGGCTAAGCATACGCTTCAGGCCACTTTGTGTACATATCCACCACAACAGCAACGTACTTGTTTCCTCTATTAGTCTCGGGAAGTGGTCCAAGAGTGTCAATCTGGATCCTCTCCAATGGATAACCTGTCTTAATGGATTGCATGGGTGCCCTTGGTCGAGGAATTGGTCCGTTTCTGGAGCCACACGTGTGACATTTTTGACAGTACAGCTCAATATCTGCAGTATGGCCAAACCAGTAGAAGCGTTTCCGCGCATTGTCTGTGGTCTTGAGCACTGACAAGTGTCCACACAGGTCATGTAACTCTTGCAGCAAGTCTCCCTTTAAATGCTGAGGGACACACAACTGGAGGCTCTCACGCCCTGTCTTCTCATCAAACCATCGCCGGTACAACACTTCATCCTGCAACACCAAACGATCGTACTGACTCCACAGAGACCACGTGTGTCATTTCCTGTTTAGGGGGTCTCTTGCCTGCTTTCAGCCACTGCAGTGCCGCATTCAGGTGCTTGTCTTTGGGTTGTTCTCTTTTAAGATGATCATTAAACCACAGCGGAGGAGATTGTTTGCATTCTGACTGGGCTCCCTCAACAGATGGTGTGGCATCACTACTGGCTGTCTTTCCAACAATCACTGGAGCAGGGAAATTCTCTGCTTCCTCCGGCATGTCAGCCACCTGGGTTGCTGGCCAAGGTCGACGAGAAAGGCCATTGGCATTGGCGTGTAAACGACCAGCCCGATGTTCTATTTTCATGTCAAACTGCTGTAGGTACTCAACCCATCTAGCTTCTTGTGGATTGGGTTGCTTAAAGGTCTGAAGCCACACCAATGATCGGTGATCCAGCCGAGCGACAAACTGTTTGCTGATCAGGTAAGGGTACAATGCTTCTGTCCCGAACACTAGCGCATACATCTCAATCTTGGTTGGTGCCCACTTTCTCTGCGATTTTGTCAGGGCCTTAGCAGCATATGCAATTGGGCGCTCTTCGCCATCTTGCACTTGAGATAACACAGCAGCGACGCCGGTCGTACTAGCGTCAGTGTCTAGAACAAATGGAAGTTCAAATCTGGGAAAGGCGAGTACAGGAGCTTCACATAGGGCCTGCTTCAGGGTATCAAACGATTTCTGGCAGTTTTTAGACCACACAAAGTTCCGACCCTTTTCCTCGAGTTGGAAGAGGGGGGGCCGCAAGGGTTGCAAAATCGGGTATGAACTTTCTGTAGTAGCCAATCTTTCCCAGAAAAACACACAACTGAGACAGATTGGTCGGTGGTGGCCATGATTTCACTGCGGAAACCTTTTCGGGATCTGTGGACACTCCTTGCGCGGACAAGATGTGACCAACAAAAGGTACACGCTGAGGTAGCGTACGACATTTTTCTGGCTTCACTTTCAATCCGGCTTCCTCAATGAGGGTGAGGGCACGATCCAAGGACTCACAGTGCTTGGCCAAAGTGGGACTAAAAACTAAGACATCATCAAAGAATGCCAAAAGTTCTTCCCATGTCATTCCAGCTAACAAACTTGCAATCTGACGCACAAAGAATGGCGCTGCATTGCAAAGCCCAAATGGAACTCGCTTCCACTGCCAGTGCCCTTGCTTGGTAGAGAATGCTGTTTTCTCTCTGTCATCGGGATGAATTTCAAAGCCATGATAAGCTGAGATTAAGTCCAAAGTTGAAAAAAATTTCGCTCCAGCAAGAGTGTCAATCATGTCCTCCACCCTTGGAACAGGGTAATGTTCCTTGACAGTGACACAGTTTAGCCTGCGGAAATCAACACAATAACGGTATGAGCCATCCTTTTTGGAAGCTAGAACGACTTGAGCGCTCCAAGGACTAGTGGATGGCTCTATCACATCTCTCTCGAATAGCCTTTGCGTTTCTTCACTTATGTACTTTTCTTGAGCTGGTGAGAAGCGGCGCAGGGGTAGTCTTGAAGGGGGTGCAGATCCAGTGTTGATTCGAAGTTGCGCCTTAGTGCAGTGGCCAATGTCATGTGGTCCCCTTGATACTGCTTTAGAATGCTTGGCCATGATTCTCCACACGTTCAGCTTGTGGTCTTCTGTTATCTGGTCGTTGTCTATTGGGAATAATTTTTTCATCTCGTCAACTGTATCCCAGCTCGATTCTGCTTCAAATGACAGCATATTACAGTTGAGTGTCACTTTATCACTGTCATCAAGAATGGTCTCAATCCTGTAGTTGCGTGCCGTGGGAATTGTTTGATCCCTCTCTACTGCTGGGCAGAACTCCCCCACACTTGTGTTCTTGTAGATGGTGACCGGTCGATCCGAATAGTTATAGAAACGGACTGGTACTGATCCTTTATTCACTGAGGATAGGGTACTGGGCACCGCAATTGGAAAACATTGGAAAAATCTATCCATAGGTTCCAGAACTCCCTGAATTCCCTCCAAATTTGCCCCTTTAACCTCGCAAACAAGATCAACTTTCTGGTCTTGCTGAATGGTAACAGTGTCTGCCAGGGACACTCTGTGCACCTCCCAACTCGGTTCATCTTTCAGTTTCACCTGTGTATCCCCAGCATGAAGGGTTCCCCCATTAAAATCGACAACACACCCATTGTCTCTTAGAAAGTCCATCCCAAGTAGGGCGCTCTGTTTAAGATTATCACAAATATAGAATAGCTGTTTAGCTTTTATCCCATCAACAGCTATGTCTAGCTCCACAGTTCCTAGGATGTTCAGCTGTGAACCCTTGGCACCCACAACCTTGGATCCGACCCTCCCCAGGGTATCGCCAAAGCCAATATGGTTGAACACATCACTGCTCAATATGCAAATGGGGCTACCACAGTCCACCACTGCACTCACAGTGACCCCTTTGATCTTGCAGTCAAGTAAGAGTACGTTGGGTTGAATGGAGCTTATGCGTATCACTGGTACTTGGTCTCTGGGCGGGGAGCGACTTATGTTCACGATCTGTCCCCCGCCCTGCGGAAGTTTCCCTGGGGACTGTTCCTTTGGAAATGATATGTAGACCCACATGACCAACTCGCTCTGCCCCGGCCATTGGCTTGTCTGAACTGGGGAGGCCTGTTTCCCTGAAAACCACTCAAAGGTATAGCATTAACCACTGCTTTGGCTGCTGCTTTTACTGTAGCTGACGCAATCATAGTTGACAGTTCTGGGGCCCAACCTGGCAAGGGTAAGCTTTGCATTTGGTTGGCTACACTCTGTTGGGTTGACACGTCGTTTACAACCCTCTCCCTCATCCTAATCGCTCTGAGTTCTAACGCTTCAAGCTCCAGAGCTTCTGATAAAGCTTTATCTAATGTCGAAGGCTTAGAGCGAATTACGTCCTTTGCTAGCGTTGCCCCCAGCGCATCAGTGAAATGATCTATACAAGCTTGTTCCAAGCTAGCTAGGCTCAAGCTAGGGTAGGCCTCTCCGCATAGGCGTTTAATATCAATGCTCAAATCTAAAGTTTCTCCCACCTTTCTTCGTCGAGCCTTGAGTGTAGCTTTGGCGGCTTCAGGAACCTGACGCATTCCAATCTTTCCGCGCAGAGCTTTGACCATGCGCTCGTAAGAGTTCTTGTTTTCCGACGAGAGTTGGGACATAACCACGCGTGCCCTATCCTTCATGCACAAAATCAGCTGATTTGCTTTTTCTTCTTCATTCCAGTTGTTCACCTTCGCACATACCTCAAACTGGTACAAAAACGCCTGGAAGTCCGTGTCGTTGCCGCCACTCGAAAATTTTTCGGGTTTCACTGTCGTCGACTTCAGCGACCGACTACCAAGGGCCAGCTGCCTTGCTTTCCATCTGCCATACCTTCTCTAGCGATTTCTTCAACGACTCTCTTGCTTCGTCCCTCTCACGGATTAGCTCGGACTCTTTTTCTTTCAGTTCGCCTGGTGAACGATTCGTTTGTGTTCTTTCTCCAGGGTTTCAATTTTCTCCAGAGCTTGTCGGAAATCCTCGCTCGTTGACTTCAAGGATTCAGCCGCCACCTTCAACTGCTCGGTTAACCGTTTGACAACATCATCCAGCATTTCTCTCGAGGCCATATTGTTTTATCCCACCACTGCCACCAGTGTAACAGCTAAACAACTCTTTACTTGCTCTTGAAAAACAGCTACAGTGCCTCTACAAAACGACTACGAATAACGGCGGACCTAATCCGACTTACAACAACAACACACGTGGTTCCGACCGCGAACAGACTGGTACTAGATGTCTCTTAGCAACGTTACATTTCCAATGCTGTGTTTACTGTAGTTAAGCCCAGCACTTTGTCAGTGGGTTTCAAAAGAGTTAACAATTCGATAAGCTTAAATTTTAAAAAATTTAAGGTGGCTCTGAACCCACTCCAAAGAATGTTTTTTAAACTTTGCAAAAAGTTGCATCTTATCATGCTTATCACAATTCAATAATAAAAAATTGGGGTCACAGAGCTCATTTTGGAAACCTTTTTTTGGAATCGATATTGTAATTATGGTGTAAATCAGTACTTATTTCTGTGTGTAAACAAAAGAAATATCTGATATACGGCTAGTGATGAGTGAGAGAATGCTGAGTTTTGATTTTGTTGTTTTGGAAGTATACTGAACAAGATATTTCTCTTAGTTTATATAGTTACAAATAGTAACTTGATACTTTTGTTCTTCATGCACAATTGGTTGCAGGCAATTAAAACTGACGAATGAGTGACTCTTGTTGCCATGGTCATCACACTATATTTTAGAATTTCTAGGGCATTTATGCCATTTCGCTTGTTGAAGACTGTAGTTGAGACAGTCGATAGCGTGTGTTTTTTATATACTTTTAGCCGGAGAGAGTTTTTATATTTTACCCTCAAAATTTCTCGGACACTTTTTTTTAGATTACTCAGTTGTTTTCTTTAGATGTTTGACATTGAATTTATATTCACAAGTGGTAGCTACCATACTTGTTTTTACTCGGGCTTTCCAAAGGAAACGCCCGAGTTGAAATTTCGGGTTCGAGTTTTTTTTTTTTTTTTTTTTCGTTCAACCACAGTTTGCAATACTGTAATTAATACGCATGCGTGAAGATTTTATTGATGAGCACATGGCATGGTGTAATGGCGGACGGAGAAGAGTTTATGCGGAGGAAGATCAGCACAAATACTGTGTACGGATACAAAACGGATACAAAATGTGCACACAGCGTTAGCGGTAGACCCACACTAAAAGATGAGGAGCGCTTTCGGAACGGGTTGGTCCGCAAACCTTACAAGAGTTCTCTTTATGAGCGAACATTTATGAGTGAACCTTTCATCGAGAAACATGCTATATCAACTGAGTTACGTAATGTTGACGAAAGAAAATAGAAAAACTTAATGATACATAAATATACCTCCGATTCCCTCAAAATTTGGTAATCGAAAGGATTGATGTATAAAATCTTGCAGTCTTTATCAAAAATTGTTCGTATAAATTCTCTTTGAAAAGGTAGAACTCATTCGTTTTGTCGATGTTTGTTCCGAAATGAATATTTAATCACAGGAGTGAAACTTGAAACTCCGAAAAATGCCTCTTACGTAGACGAATGATTATGTAAGCAGTAACTCCGTGCTTAGGTTTGCTTCTGATAAACACTCCACTTTGCTTTAAGTTAACTTCACTTACTTTACCTTCCGGTTACCTTTAAGTTGTATGTTAGATTAATTCTATATTAATCACAGGCGGCCGAATGCAACACCTCCATATGCTGCAAGCAAGAGTCACGTTTTTGCGTAGATGTAACAATATATGCAATATGTCACGCTACGCTGAACTTTCGCATAAAAATGAAAAAAGAGATAACTCCTAACATTTTGACCAAGCCCAGGAACATGTCTCCAGCCTACATAACAACTATGTTTTCAAACTTCTGCTTGTATACATAAGTAATAACCCTGCATTTTCAACATACCGATACAGAAACAATTACAAGATAAATCCTTGCGAAACTACGTCCAAAAAAACCAGAGTTTCTCCCAAACATAAAGCCCGAGTGAACGCAAATATGCGTCTAGTTTGTTTTAAAAAGAGTGTGACATGGCATGTGGAATGCATTCTGTGTTTTCTAGTAATGATTGGAGCCAGTACCGTCTCAGTGAATGGTTTTTCTACTTGTTTTGTTGTCAGCACTTGACCTGTTCATCAGCATGAGTGGTTTATTATGTGTCATTATTTTGCTTGATGGTTTTGCAGGTGCTCAGACCAGTCACCGTTTAGAAAGAAGATGTTACAAGGAAGCACATGTGAATCCTTAAAGAAGAGTTTTCAAGGTCTGGCTGCAAGCGTTCAAGCCAATGACCAGGAGGAGCTTGATTACGCTAATATTAGGAAGGAGCTGCTGGCAGGGAAGAAATAAACATATTTTTGTCATATACAACCTGTGATATAATAAGCAGTGAAGATTTGTGTACATGTAGTACTTAATGACAGAGACAAGTCCTTTGTTTAGTATAGATAGCTTCATGTGTCATCAGTTACCATTAAAGTGCCACTATGATGAAATTCTCGATACCCATTTTTTTACATTTTCGTACACAATAGATCTTTCCCAGATATCTTGCCAAATTTCAATCTATTACGAAAACTTTAGAACTCATGTTTTTTGGACCTTTATTTCCGAGAATTTACGGCCGCCATTCCAAGTCTTGCTTGAGAATTTGAGAAAATGACGTCATATTCTCAAAAATACCACACAGGTTGAAATTATAATAACAATTACCACAGCAGTTCGCATAAAGAATAACAAAAACTTTGCCTCATATATTCGTATATATATGTTCTAAATTAATTGTTATGATAATTTAAACCCGTGCAGTATTTTTGAGAATATCTCAAATCTCAGGCAAGACTTGGAACAAGTAAAATTAATGGCGGCCGTAAATTCTCGGAAATAAAGGTCCAAATAACACGAGTTCTAATGTTCGTTACAGATGGAAATTTAGCAAGGTGTCTAGGAAAGACCTATTGTGTCCGAAAATGTAAAAAAATGGATATCGAGAATTTCATCATAGTGGCACTTTAAATACTTTTTCAACACTTGATTGATCTAGGTTAATATGAATATGTTTCAATCCCTCACCCTCTAGTTATTATCTTTAATTCAATGATTAATTTTAGTAGTAATCACAAGTTTTAAGGTGCAAATTCCATGAAGTATCCTAGCATATCCCAGTTGCCGGCTTTTAAACCAATGTGCATGAAAGACAAGAATAAAACTTGATTGTTATATTAAGCTATATACAGTTTCATTGTTAATAATTGTTGTTTTAACTGCCTTAATTGTAATGTTCTTCTTCTTGATCACTTTTTTCATTGTGTTGATTATTTTACTGTTTCATTTTGAGAATTTGTCCACTAGTGATACCTCAACCCCCTGCCTTGCCTCAGTTGCATATACCAACAGGTCAAAGTTCCAGTCTGCTTACGGACATCAATTGACCAGGGGGTTGCAGTATTTTTTGTCATGAAACTCTAGTGTTGTAGTTTTAAAGTTAATGTAAAGTGCCTTTTGTAGAGTACAGGTGTTCCTCGATGGTATTTGTTAATACTTAGCTCAGACATTCTTTACAGAGGCAGAGTAAAACTACTACTCTATCTGGAATCACTCTCTACAGAGACATTCTCTTCAACTTCTTTTCACCCAGGAGGGGTCGGGGGGGGGGGGTGGTTTCTCTAGAAAGCTTTATACTGGGAGGCTCTGGCCCAAGGTTCAACCCCTTACCCTTTTGTATACCATTCTGACAGAAAATCTAACCCTTTGGTATACCTAGTATTGAAAAAGGTACCTTTCCGCACACCTACTTTAGGATACTGCATCCTTATTGCTAACCTTTTAATGAAGTTAGGAACAATAGTATGGGAAAACACCAAGGATGACCAGAAGAGATGTTAACCAAAAAACAAGTATTATTTGTTTAGTTCATATGTTTGGGAGTCAAGGTACTCTGATTTCCCTACCCTTTCACAACCTCTTTAGTGCATGTTTAACTGAAGCCTGAAAAAGGTACCCCTCTTGGGCGGAGCCTCCAGTATAGGCCATTATGGGAAGTACCCCCCCCCCCCCCCGCGCGCGCTTCCCCGGCTCCCAAGGTTTCAACATCCCTCAGTTATTGGAAGATCAAGACCCAAGCCTGGGAATAAAGAATTACAATCGACTCAAGTTGAAAAAACTAAAAAACTTTCCAGAACAACAAATCACCATGAAATGATGGAAATCCCACTCGGATTGGTATGCATTCCACATGTTCTGGGAATGAAAGGTCTGAAGACAACCTGATAATCTAACTAATAAACTTAAGTTCAGCATAGCAGTGTTTATAGAATAGTATTTTTTAGGGGTTGAATAAAACTTGGGCCACATCTAGATTCGTCTCCTTTATGGGTCAAATTCAATTTTTCAGACGACCTTTCATTTCACATTTTTACATGGGAGTCTGCCCTTGGTTTAAACTCTCCCCCCCCCCCCCCCCCAAAAAAAAAAAAAACTATTGAGTCGCAAAAAGATAAACCAACCTGCAGTTAACTTTGCCTTTCTGTATTTCAGCAAGTTAACCGCTATTGTGACAACTGGCCATTGAGCAATTGAAGAGTTTATTTTGTGATTCGCCCCCTTCCCCGCGAAAAAAATGTAGATAATAGATGTCCGCCCCAGGATTAGTCTCCCACGTAGATATTCTCTTGGTTGGTCACGCACTTGTCTTCAACGTTGGGGAGGAGTGCGTGACAAATCAGTACATTGTTCCTGGGGTTTAGTGTTAACTTCAAGAACAAACTCCGTAACTTTCGGTAACTTTAAAATTATGAATTTGCTTTGGAGACTTATATGTGGTCAGATATTCATGAAGCTCTATATGGATTACAAACGGTACAAGCAGTGTTGGCTTGTCAATCCTTCACAAGCCAGGAGAGATTTCAGGGACTCGGGCATGACTGATCTTCATCCCTTCTATCCCACAAGCAATGTTGACAGGTGTCCCCTCCCCCCTCCCTTCAGGAGCGTTCTGGATATGTAATGGTTGAGTAAATCTTTCAGTTCACCGAAAGACTAGCTATTTTCCATCACGTAAATTTTCATTGCCAGGGATGAGGGCAAGTGCAAGGTAGTAAGTTTTTGACCATGTGCCGTGTACCCGTACCCGGGGAATTGATATATGTACTGAAGTTCCTAAACCCTCGGAGATATAGTTCGCCTCAAATTCCTTTTGTTTTCTCACCAACAATGATCTCGTCCCAGGGTCGACGGGTGTTGGGCGCTTTACATTGACTTCTGCGTTAACAGTATCAATGCGTCTCTTCTGCCGAGGGTAACTAAAGGTTATTTTATCCTTTTTTTCTATAGACTATTCACAGCCTATTAACGCACGCGAAAGAAAAAGCGAGTGAAGCGAGCGCGAAGCACGCGGGGGTGTGGGGTGGTGTTTGCGAGCGAAGCGTACATCACGGTCCCCACCCCCTACCCAGTCAAGTCTTCCGTTTTGCGCTAGCGTCCAGTTCTCTCGCGATTCTATCCGCGCGTTCAACGATCGAATTAAGTACGAGAAAATAAAGGGCATTTATTACAATTACAAATAGACAACGCATGGTCTAAAAACTTAACATACGACATACATCTTCAGAAGTGACGATTATAGCTATAACTAACATTTATAAATATAAAAAATAAAGCGAGGGACTGGTGACAAGCTAAAATTGATACTTTCGGTTGAAATTGATAAAGAAACAGCTTCTCACTACCAACGTTTCCAGGTCACTGATCAATAGCGTTTCTTTAATTTTACAATGCAAGTCGGACTTCCCAGTAGCGAGGATTTCAAAATGATCCCATTTGATGTTGCTACTGGTAGAGATGACATGGTCTGCAACAGCGGGGCGTGACCATCTTGTGAGAGCTTTGAAATGCTCGGTCTTCCGGTCATGCAATCGACGTTTGGTTTTACCGACATAGAAGGAATCAAAGTCCCAACAACTAGCTTTGTAAACTACTTTAGATCTTTGAGTGCGACTGAACCGATCTTTGTATGGAAAGAGAGACTTAATCCGGCAAGTATTTTGAAAAATAACCTTAAGATTGACAAACTCATAAACCTTCCTGATGCAAGATTTAACACGTCGCGTAAGAGCTTCGCTTTGGGAACCCAAAAAAGGCAAGACTAAGATAACATCTTTCTTTGGAACAGTGGGGGCCGGTTCAGCAGATCTGTTCTTTTGTTCAAAACATCATACAGTAAATATTCTGACTACACTCGCACGAGACATTCAATGTGAAAAGTTTATTGAGGATGAGTCAGTCAGCCATCAGCCGTGCGATTCAATGTATCCTAATAGAGATAAAGAAAGGGAAGATGAAGTGAACAACTGGGATAAAATAAAAACATACTCAAATACCCAAAAGCTGGGAAACTAACAATCTAGACTCTAAATTGTCGTCAATATAACCATTCTTAGCTGAGACAGACTTCCATCTGCCGTGCCTTTGGAAAAGCCTATCAGCCACGCCAGTGTTGGCAGCAGGAGAAGCGCCGCCTGCTCTTAAGGAATGAGTACTAAAAGCAGCAATGTCTGGCACAATATCCTTAAAACTACTCTTAAAATACTCCTTAACAGTGGAATAACTTATGGGCTTATTTTTAGAAACAAACTTATGCCCTAACTTGGATCTAGTTAGAGGCTTAAAAACATAATGATTAGGTTCCACTGGAAAACGCTCAAGCTCCAAAACATAACGCTTGAAAAGCGAGACTGGGCAAAAAACTTCGGATAAACTTCGAGCTATAACCACTTCGTTACCCTTCCTTAGTTGATCCGTCTTACTTCTACCAACTTTGATAGCAACATAAGTGTCATGAAAAGTAATATCACCATACTTAATGTGAAGAACCTCTTCAATTCTGAAAAAACCGGCAAATGCTAAAACGAAAATACAAACATTCCTCAAATTAAGTAAATTATCTAGGTTAGAGGCTTCAACTAATTTCTTAATCATATCAGGCAAAATAGGCTCTTTCTTGTTAATTAAACGTGTTCCCATAAGCCTCTTAGCTGCTCTACTAACATCATGAATAATAGGACTGTCAGTAGGGGGAGGTATCCCCGCCAAATTGTGTACCCATTGGATTCCATAAATAGCAGAGTCTAGAGCAGAAGGAGAATGGGTCGTATCCAGAAGGTGCTGAAGATACAAAGCCACATACTCTGTCCTGGCAGGAAGAACTTGAATTTCGTCTACGAAAGAGGCAAAATTCTTCCATCTCGAGAAGGCTCTTCTGTAAGCGTCTGTGGTTCCTGGAGCTCTCCAAGCAATGACTGTGGACTGTAATCTGGAAGCCAGGCTTGTCAAGAAGGGTTCACGCAAATCACTGAGGGAGGCCCAAACACCGAAAGTGAAAACATCTAAAAGAAGGACGAATAAAGAAAACAAAGAAAAAAGGAAAACGGAGTTGGTAAAAATACAAAAGAACTGAAGGAATAAAACAATACTGAAAGAGAAAACGCTGAAATTGAGCCTCAGAACACCGCACATCCCCAGGCACGTGGCGAAAACAAGGCAAATAATAGGAAGCGCAGCACACCACTGAAACGCAGAATGTGAGGGTACCTAATGTCACCGGGGGCTGTCCGAAAACGAATATGATACTCACAAAAACACATGCGACAGTGCGGAAAGCACACAAGAATACTGAGGCCACCGGGGGGCCCTCATAAACACACCACCGGGGGGTGTACACTTCTACACTGAAGGCACCGGGGGCCTCTATTAACCAATTATCTGACAAAACGTGGCCAAGAAACGTGTGGCACCACCGGGGGGTTCACACAGCCATACCAAGGCTATCAAGAGCTGTATATGAAATAACTTACCAAAACTACATGTGACACCACCGGGGGGTGCACAGAGTGACATTAACGGCTCCGGGGCCTGTAATATAAACTAATATTCGAGAGCAGATGCGACACCAGGAATGCCGAGTCGGAATTAATTAACAGTCGTAGCGGCAACAGAGGTTCCGAGTGGGGGTTGGTTGGGGGGGGGGGGGGCGTGGCGACAATAACAATCTCCACCAGCCACATAATTTAAAACAGAATAAGCCTACCTCTAAACAAATCGCCTAAGGATTGCCAACTGAACACCAGCCCATTGGAGAAGTGCAAAAACCAACACTAGAAGTGCGAACATTCCTAGCAAAATCAACTCGTAGGGCAATGCATCTAGACTTTGAAAGCCTTCGTGCCCAACAACTTATTCTTGGCTTTACCCTTGACGAACAGATCCGGTCTGTTGGGAAGATATAACCAGTGACAAACAAATGAGTTCAGGTGAGTGCCATCATTGCTTAATAATGGGCAAAAATATGCTGATTTCCACAATGGAACTACTAAAGTTCCCAGGGCTTTGCAGTCACTCATTTGCTTTAATACCCTGCCAATGAGAGATATTGGTGGCACGAGCCAGTTATTCTCCGGATACCAGTCCTGTGTGAAGGCGTCAACAGCTTCAGTACCGGGCTGGACAAATCTGGAATTAAACCTAGGCAATTTCGAATTATAACTACAAGAAATCTGTCAACTGAATGTGGACCCCAGAGGTTATCAAGATGGAAAAATACCTCGTCGTGGAGAGAATAATCGTCAAAATCAACAATCTTACTAAGAAAATCAGCCTGAGAATTCTGGTCACGCGGAAGCCAGGATACATTGAGGTGAATTTGGCGTTGGGAGGTAAAAAGGAATATATTCAAAGCGATGTCTTGTAATTCTTTAACCATACTACCAGCCTGGATAATTCTAACAACGTTCTGATTATCAGTGTTACAAGCGACAATTTGGCCTGCTAAAAAAATGTTTGTCAAAGGCTTCAAGTGCAAAGTTTATTGCAACAAGTTCTCTCCAAGTAGAAGACTTGAGATTCTTCCGGGGACCAATTTTTGTTACAAACTAAAGCAGAACCTTGAATAAAGCCTCCACAGCCTGTCGACGAAGCATCTGTAAACAAGACTTTGGACGGTACAAGAGAAATTGGCCAAAACAAAATTCCATTTAATGCTCTCACTTGGTCAGCTTCAAAAATGAAGCTCTTGCTTTGCTCGATCGTGCACGCAAACAAGGGAATTCCACGAACTCCGAGAATTGGTAACAATATGCAAATATCTGGTCATAATCTGTGTAACATTCCCACAGCTGGCGGATATTGAAATAATCTGACCGACAATAGAAGCAAGATTCTTCACATGAACACAGTCAGAAAACTCCAAAGTAGCACAAATATCGTTAAGATCACCGCAAAGCTTTTCAATTCTGGCATCACTGACCAAAATTAAACCGGTATGAGTGTCAATGTTGTAACCAATCCACGAAAATCTACGCGAAGGCTCCCAATTAGACTTCTCGTGATTCATTTCAAATCCGCAACTGGCAAGATCTGAACGAACTAATAAACTGTTCAATTTAGCAACTTGGAACGATGAACCAGCACCAACCCCATCATCAAAAAAGATGGCGATCAAGAGGCCTTGCGCCCTCCAATGTGTCTCCAAAGGCTTAAGCAACTTGGTAAAAATATAAAGAGCGCTGGAAAGCCCAAAAGGCAAAACAGTAAACTGGAAAAATCTCGTATGGCCCCGAACAAACTCCCACGAGAAAGCCAAATATTTGCGATGATCTGGAAAAATGTCTACGTGATGGTAACCTGACTTTAAAACAAAAAAGTCTTTGGCAAAAGTGTTCTTAATGGTATGCAAATTCTCGCACTTGAATTTTTGTTTGTAGACATGCAAATTAATGCCTCAAATCTAAAATTAGCCTCTTCTTACCGTTAGCTTGAACTGAAACAGTTAACGGATTGACAATATCAGGCGGAGAAATTATTTCCTCGACACGACTGTCACGTAAGAGTTCGAGGATAGCCTCTCTAACAAAATCTGCTTCTTTAAGGGCTGAGGCATTGTTAGTGAAACGGCGAGGCGGCGGCGTGGAAATAAATGGGATTTTGTAACCATTTCTGATGACAGATAATATAAAATCCGGGGCACCAAGAGATTGCCAATGCTGAATGGATTTAAACAATTTCCCTTTAACAGAAATTTGTCAGTTGAACAACAGGAGCACTCACAACTGGAATCTCAAACTCAAACTCAAAGCTCTTAGATTCTTGAAAGGAATCCTCAGATCAATCTTCAACGGAATCACACGGGGACGTAAGAAACGAAAATTCAAACTTACTTTGTTTGACACAGTCTTGTCATCTGTTACCTGAAATACCTTTAGAAACAGGACGGGCGTATTGAGTGCATTCGGACCTCCAATGGCCAAACCTGCCGCAGGCGAAACAAGTACCGGGCCTTGACGGAACGTCGGGTGAACGAGGATAGGACAACCGATCGCGCTGGTTACGGAAGGCACCAAATGACGAAAAACTTCTGAAACACTGGGAAGAGAAGCGCGAGAAACTGGAAGGACGACTGGTCGATGAAGACAGGTTGATAGGCCTTTTGGAAGTAGTGGACTTGAGAGCTTTTTCGGCTCGTTCCTCGGCACGACAGATCTTTTTGCCATCCTCCTCGTTGTCAGCTACTAACTCGTGCTGGGTATATTGCTCGACAGTCTTCCAGTCAAATTCCGATTTGTCTGCTAGTAAAATAAGCTTTTGCCTCTCAGAGAGCATTGACGTACCTTCTGACAGCGAGGATTTAGCCTTGTCAACTGCGTTGGACTCAAGGTGGGATTTAACGTCATCCAAGGTATCCTGTAGCTTAAGATTAAACTTGTACTGGATCTCGTTGCCTTTGCGTTTAAACGCTTTCGGTTCCTCGCGGCGCAACTTCTTGATTTCCCTCAACTGGTCATCAGCAGCTTCCACGCTGGAACGCTTAATACTTTCAGCCGAATCTGCTACTAACTTCAAGATCTGGTCTAACAAAGCCTTATTATTTTCAGCCAAGGAAGTATAAATAAACTCTTGAACCTCATTTGAAACTGACATGGTTGCGGGAGATCGGGAGCCCAAATAAAGCGGGCGAACACTCCGACTGACCGACCTAGAATGACTTAGATCTCCCGCCAAAAACCTTAAATAATCCTTAAGCAACCCGAGATGCACCGCGGACTACCGCGAGTCTCTCCAGTCAGAATAATAATTTCCGACTAATTCGTCCCTCAAACGTCAGAAATTACATGTTTCGAGCTCAGTATGATTGAATCACGGACGTGCGCCTCATGAGATGGCTGTCGTTGTTAGTGTAGCCAACATGGTCGCAGGAAGTTTTATATTATTGTCAATTTCCCAGATATGTAAGTTATTACGAGAACTGACTGTCACCGTATTAACCATACATACTCTCTACTGCTCCTGGAATTCTAATCAACTTAGTCTTTTAGTTAACCGTTGTCTTGTATGTTTTTTGATCAACATACAACCAAAGGGGCTAGCATGACAACGCTACTCCGCCTGACCGAACAGTTTTAACGCTTAATTACTTTTCATTCTCTGGAAACCTTTTCAAACAAGTAAATATGGTCCCACCGAGGAATTACTTTCCACCAAGCGGCATCGGCACGTGCCCTGATTTTAGTGCACATACCCTGATTTTTGAGAAGTTAAAGTGAAATAGTACCCTAATTTTTGACTTGTTTTTTTTTTTATCAAAAAAATACCTCTTAGTCGACGGGTCTGGGTTATCAGTGTTATGGACGAGTGATTGGGTTAGTGTGTGTATGGGTTAGTAGATGAGTGAGTGAGAGATGTATGTATGTCACACCAATCAGATTGGATGTACTATAAATAGCCAATCAAATTTCGTTTTGGAAAGGTAGATGATATATGAGAAGATTTGATCCCGATGCAGTCGAGAACGGCCATATTTATTCTTCTATCAAAGAGGAGGAGGTAGTTATGTCTTGGGCTTACTTTCACATTTTTTGTGGGTAAGGCTGAGAATTTTCTGTCTGGGTTTGATAATCGTTTGCAATTAGACAACCAGTCGAGGAAACATAGTGGTTGGCATATAATTACGAGCATGCGATGAAGGGTTTAGCTTTTCCCGCTAGATAAGGTTTTGAATGAAATGAAGTTTAGCTGCTCTTCTGCGAAGAGACTTCTAGTAATTTCGCGAACAGAATAAAAATATAGTATTCCATGACTCTTTTACAATTATAATGGTTCTTGTTTACTACTGGAATGAGAAGATACCTTTTAAAGGAAACGAAATCTTTTCTCTTCAGTGGTAGGGTTCTCGCTTTTTCACATTAATAGCCAGCACGAATTGAAGTAGAAGAAAAAGGAAATCATTTTTATTCAAGATAACTTAGTGAGGTATACGAAGTCTTGGGCGTTTTATTGAGTTACTTTTTTTGTAAAAAAAATATCTCTTAGTCGGCGCGTCGGGTATGTTATGGACGGGTGGTTCAGTGAGAGATGTATGTATGTCACACCAATCAGATCTACTATTAAACACCAATCAAATTTCCTGTTGTAAAGGTAAATGGTATGTGAGAAGATTTGATCCCGATACAGTTCAGAAGGCCATATTTATTCTTCTATAAAAGAGGAGAAAGTATTCATTTATTGGGCGTACGTCTTCATTTTCTATGGGTCAGGCTAAGGATTTTAGCTGTGAACGAGATGAGTCTTGAGTTTTGAAGCAGTTCGTGAGTTAGTAGAATGCAAATGGCACCAGATATTTTTATTTTTAGTTACAAAGGTAACTTGATACTTTTGTTTTTCACAAAGAGTAAAATTCAATTAGAGGTCACGAATCATCGCTTCTAGTTCTTAGGGCATGTTTTAGAGGAGACGAGACTTTAAATTTGAGACAGTTGTAACGTTTACAATAGTAAGTGTAGGTAACGATTGTTTTGTTCTTGTTGCATGCAAATATAACGAAGTTACAAAGTTACAAAGGGTAATTGGACACTTGTTTTCACAAGGGAGTAAATTCAATTAGAGCTAACAAATCGTCAGCACCTGTTCCCACGAGATGCTTGCTATTTTTAGTTACAAATGGTAACTTGACACTTTTGTTTTTCATATGGGAGTAAATTCAATTAGAGTTTACAAGTTGTCGGCTATTGTTTCCAGGATATTAAACAAAAAAGAAGCTTTCATTTCTAAACTGTTTTTGCGTCTCTGCAGTAGCAGTTTATAGTTTTATTTGATGACATTCATTTCAGTCCGATATTTTAAAGGTAAAAAGTACGAGAGCTGTTCAAATGTTCTTTGAAGACTGCGTGGCGTCAAATTAAATTGCAATTTAATTAAATCAGGCTTTCAACGAATCAGAGAGGTTTTTTTCCTTTTTCTTTCTATTTTCGGTGAAGTAGCGTTGTTGTGTAAAAAGGATAAACTTACGACTCGTATAAAATGCGGAAATGTCTCTTAACTTGAGTATCTTTGAGCAAAAATTCCTCTTGGGGGTTGAAAGGGCTATGAGATCGGTGAGTGGCGGGGAGTTATGCATGTGCTCGTATCACACCAATCACAGTGTGGATTGTATCAAAGAACGAATCAAATTGCCTGTTAGAAGATAACATGGTATCTACATTAATCTGGAGACGCGTCAGATCACTGTAGTTTGTTCGGTCAAGCATTTTATGGCTTACTAATTAGTTATCTTACCATGTATATCATAAATTCCCAGTTTCTCTCTTGCTGTACATCGCAATCAAAAAAGCTTCTGAAATTAACCAAATCATTACTGTAAACAGCTCCATGAATGCTCCTATCTCCGAGACTTCATAAAAAATAACTCTTGCACGCCTTGCGTGCCTATGTTTGTATTAACCACAAGGATTTTGGAAATTGACGTGTATGTTGTTTGTGATTTTTGTTCCTGTTTGGAGGGGATTGTGACAGTTGAATACAAATATATTTGAGTTGTTCAGTTTAGAGTGTATTTCTTCTAGTCTAATGGTGGCTGGCTTGTTATGAACGAGTGAGTCTTGAGTTTTGAACCAGTTGATGAGTTAGAATATGCAAATGAACGATATATTTGTATTTTTAGTTACAAAGGGTAACTTGATACTTAGCTAAATTAACTAAATCAATAAATTGACTAAAACGTAAGTAAATCAGAGTTAGGCATCAAAGTGGTTGTTTCGCGTTGTTTCCATTCTTTGTCAAGCAGTGTCGTTGGGTTGTTGTTCATAGTTATTCTCCTGTATTATCCGTAGGTGAATACAGGAACTTGGAAAACTGAGAAATAAATACTGGTGTAGCTGTTGTTTGCGTTCTGGGTTGTTTAGAGTGTATCATAGACGACACTCTTTAGTTTTGAAACATTTCTAACGTTTCATAGTAAGTGCAGGCAACGATTGTTCTTGTTGCGTGCAAATATATATATCTTATTAGACGTTTTGGTGTGTAGTATCGCTGTATATTTTTACGAGTTGTGCGGTATTTTGACGAGCCCGTAGGGCGAGTCAAAATACAAACAACGAGTAAAAATATACAGCGATACTACACACCAAAACGTCTAATAAGAGATTTATTATCCAACGATTTCTTTTCCTAAAATTCTGACTTGCCAAGATTTTGAACTTCACGCGGCCGGGAGGAATGAGACGAGTACAAATATCGTGTGATATTTGTACTCGTTTCGCGCGATATTTGTACTCTACGAAGCAGAGTTGGATAATAAAACGAGATATTTTTATTTTTAGTTACAAAGGGTAATCGACACCCTTGTTTTTCACAAGGGAGTAAATTCAATTAGAGCTGAAAAATCGTCATTCCGCAAGATGTTTGAACAAACAAAACGAGATATTTTTATTTTTAGTTGCAAATAGTAACTTAGCACATTTGGTTTTTCACAAGGGAGTTAATTCAATTACAGCTGACGAATCGTCACCACTTCTTCCTACGAAATGTTCGAATAAACAAAACGAGATTTTAGAAATTTTTAGTTACAAATGGTAACTTGACACTTGTGTTTTTCACAAGGGAGTAAATTCAGTTACAGCTGACGAATCGTCATCACTTGTTCCCACGAAATGTTTGAACAAACAAACCCAGATATTGCTATTTTTAGTTACAAATGGTAACTTGACACTTGTTTTTCACAAGCAAGTAAATTACAGCTGACAAGTTATCGCCTCTTGTTCCTAGGATATTAACCAGAAAAGAAGCTTACATTTTTGGACAATTTTTATGTGTCTACAGCAACAATTTAATATTTTTAATTAATGGACATTTTATGACATTCATTTTAGTCCGAATTTGTTGTTTTTTTAAATGAGGATGAAAGCTGTTCAAATGTTCTTGAAGACTGTGTGGCGCCAAGTTAAACTGCAAATAAATTAAATCTGACTTAAATGTGCAAGAGAGGTTCTTTCTCTTAGCTGCTTTTTTGGTCAAGCAATGTTGCGTTGTGTTCAGTGTCAATGAGGTAAACTTACGACTCGTATAAAACTTAAGTATTTTTGTGCAAAAATTCCTCTTAGAGCTATTTTCTTCAGTTGGTATAGGAATCATTCCTACACGCGACACCAATCACAGTGTGGGTTGTATCACAAAACAAATCAAATACAAACTCAAATTAAAATTGATATATCTTATTGATAGATCAAAATTCATATCTTTCTCCGTAGTTCAAATAAGGTTCAGGGTTCATTTATTTTACACTATCTATTTACATAGAATTAACATAGAAAGAAAAGTATACTTACAACATATGATTACAAAATAAGATAATTACAGTACAGGTTATGTATGGTTGTGTGTGGTGGTCAAAGTAGCGAAGGCTTTCTAGTTCTAGTTGATCAAATATCTGATCTTTCATACATTCACCTGCATTCTTCACCTTCCACGGGTATATACAACGAAGTCACAATGTGACCAGCTCATATTTGAACTACGGTTATAGATGAAAGTGAAGAATGATCATCGCAGTAAATTTCCCAACTTAAGCAATTGGAAAGAAGAAGCCTGAAAAAATAAGGGCTTCAACTCCGCGATACCGGTGCGATGCTCTACCAACTGAGCTGTGAAGCCACACATTAGGAGCGAGGTCAATTAATTGAGTTCATATCTTCCCGTGAAGTGTGTGGCTTGATAGCTCAGTTGTTAGAGCACTGCACCGGTATCGCAGAGGTCATGGGTTGGAATCATTTGAGCATCCCGGCCCAGAAGCTCCGCTTTTAGGATTGGCTAAATCTATATATTGACGTAATGCAACTGATACTTGCAAAGCAGCGTGGCAATCCGGCCAAGTGGTGCAAGTGTTCAATGTAGTGCATCTGCATCTATTTCAAAATATTGCGGTTACAATTTAGCTATCTCAGTCAAAACATTACAGCTATATACCCTACCAGCTTCTGACCCTACCAGATTATTCTTAATTCAGTTGGTTACAGCCGTTATGAGTTGACACAAGGAAGTGCTGTGGAGACTGTTTTTGGCAAAATACAATGTAGAAAATGTTAAAATCAATACATGATGAGATCATTGTGTTGTTGACCACAAGACTTAGGTGTAGTATGAGGACATCCAATGAAACCACGAGCTATTCATTCATTGTGTCTATCACAGATGATTTTTCAGTTTAGCTCATAAATCACAACTAAACATAATTTACAAGTGAACTTAATGTTGGCCAGTGGCTCCAGGGTATGGTTTTGTGCTGTTTTTTTTTGTGCTTGTCAATTAAGTTTAAAAAACATACTTTGGAAATGTTCAGTTATTGTTTTCAAGTAGATGTGATTATTCAGTTTTTTCACATCTCCCATCTGCAATTTATAACCACTGAAAATAGTATGAGGTGTATCATTTGTCCAAAACATTCCGCTTTTCATGTAACATAACAAGGCCTTATTTCCACTGACTATTCCATTGATTTCCCTTTAGCGTGGGCTAAAATTTACTGAGAATCCAGGAATGAACACTCGGAGCAATTACAAGTTACAGTCCAACGTGCAAGTGAATATATGAACTATGTCTTCATTACATCCAACATCTAAGCACAGCCTACGCCGTTTGGCTTGTCAGGATTTCAGGGAACATGATTTAAGTCGCAAGTCCTCTTGCGACATGTCCAAAGCGGTATTGAAGGAATGACAGGC